>SOPF01030774.1:0-12467 GCA_012979155.1 Hypericum perforatum
TGAGGTATATCAGTGCTTTCAGTAGCCGTTGTCATGGTAATGCTCTAGTCCATCGTTGCCACTAATCTTTTCCGTCATCGAAGGAGGGACAACCGGACAATGACGATAGAAATTCATAAAAATTTCCAGATGGGTGGCATTTATTGCCAAGAAAACATGGGACACGATACCCGACAAGTAGAAAATAAAAGTTTATTAGCAGTAAAATAAAATAAAATAGGAAATGGTATAGGGACATGCACAAAGCATCGACTTCTTAGCTTATGGAGTGGCTAAAGGGTCGTTTAAGACTTTTGAACACCGGTAATGAATTGCCTGATGTATATAGGTAAATGGGCTCAAAGAGAATAGTCAAATGGATTTGTTTTTAACTTTTCAATGGTCGACACTTATGGTTGTGATTTGATTCCTTCGGATCTTTATTGCACGAACATAGGCAGTAAAGAATGAACTTCTTTGCCATTCACGTGCATAACAAAATAGTTCATCAGGTTCGTGGTACGTGGACGATAATGCGTCTAAGAGTTGAGTTGACGTGATACACTAAGACATTACAAGAAAATATTTTGTTTCATAAAATATGAAAACTCATAACATTAGCCATGACTAAATGTTTTAAATTAAACATCACAAGTAAAAGATCGAATCGTGTTTACAGAAATTGGTGGTTAACACATGCAACTTGGAATAAGAACCCTAGAAAATGGGGAAAACAATTTTTTTTTCTTTTTAATCTATTGTGTACGGCGAATTCAGCTTTTACCGACAGCTAAATGGCAACTCTGGGAGGCGGGCATCGGCGATCGGCCCAACCTATCATCACTAGTTTGGTCCAACAACTGCAAACGCAGGTGCAAAGCACATGATTCACTTCCTTTTTCTTACCCCTTCAATTTGTATCTTTTGATTTCTCGCACGTTTTAACTGTAGAAGCCTACATTTAATTTTAGGGTATAATCACAGACAAAACTTATATCAATTGATAAGAATACTTTTTCCCGAAAAAAAATAAAGATTATTTTAGTTCGAGTTATTAAAGAAATAAGAATTTTGTCGCGTATTCTGAAAATTTTACTAAGTTTCAAAAATCATACCCAACATAAACTTGTATTGGCTGATCTAGTAGATGTTTAGATATAATTAAACCAAAAAATACAAAGGGCATAGAACTTCACCCCAAAAAATGCAGACAACAAACCATCGTATTTTTTTCAGAAAAAGCAAACTCGAATCCATGGATCCAATTCCAAACTGCACCAAGCAGGCCCTTCAGTGTTGGATCGATCAGTTGGGTCTTCACGGTCCAGTTCAAATTAGTTCATGTTTGTCAAGTGCTGTTTGGTGGTTTGACTGCTTGGTACCAGTAACAGTACGGTCCATTTGACGTTGAACCGTCTTTTCCTCTTAAAATTACCTTCCACTTCCGAAGAGATCCGCGAACCTGTAAGCTCTTCAGAAATCTTATTTTAAGTAGCACTGTTGTTCTCACACTAACACGGGTTATAAGCACATACGAAGTTCAGACATGAAAATTCTCGATGATTTAAATCCTCAAACATACTATTTCGTCCATGGCATTCTCTCTCTCGTCATTTTACGCAGCTGCTTTGGTTGGTCCAAACCAAGACCAAAAGCAAAAAATAGAGCGCCAGCCAAACATTAACCCAAGACCATTGGTTCCGGGACCGTCTTTAATTTCCGGACACAAACCCGCGATGGGAAATTACCTTGACCTTTCGGAGATATTACCCACTACTGTAGTTAGACACATGCATAATGCTGCAAGGGTTAAAGATAAAATGATGCAAGCTTTTCAAATAGTTTGCCAAAGCTTTTAGGATAAACTTGCATGCCAACAGTTCAACAAAGGGGAACGCGATTCAGGAGAGCAGTACCGGACCTCTCCTCATTAGGGTATTACTTATCTGAGGCACACTTTCATCTATTGATGACGACCTTAAAGAGAGATCAAAGCGACAGGAAAAGAAAGACGCCCTCCCTATCACGCGTAGACGGGATGCTAGCCCATAGCATACTTCTGAGTCCAGCTCCTTGCAGTTGTCTCGTACTTGCTCCTGTCGGTCTTGTACATGTGGGCAATTTCTGGCACCAGAGGGTCATCAGGGTTTGGGTCTGTCAACAGCGAACAAATCGAGAGCAGAACCTGGATATTCGTAAGGCAAATCTCATCAGATTTAAATCCAACCATAATATATCCACAGATAAAGTTATGCGCAAGATAATAGACACCCAATAAAACTACCAACAGCGGATTATGAACAAATCAGTTCACCAGTTTCAGTTTCTACCAGATTTAAGTTTCATAGAAACTGCTTATACATCCCACAGTCACCTTGGATATGGTGAGGGCAGGGCTCCACTGCTCCTTCAAAATATCGAGGCAAATGCTACCATTGCTATTGATATTTGGATGGAAGACCTTAGTCCTAAACGCAACCTGTCAAAAATTTGAAGTTAGACAGCTCTAAATCGAAGAACTGAGAGCCAAAAAAACCATGACTTTGCCCATGACTAATCTACAACAAAATGTCCATAGAAAAAAGTACCCAAGAAAGACAGAAAAATTACAGAAATCTGGCTACACATGAAGCAATGACAAATAAATAAGAACAAACAACAACAATTGATAAATGAAAAGAGAGTAGAGATGGCTGAGATATGTTGAGATAAGTTTTATTAGCATCATGCACCCAGTGATTTATAAGCTGTTAAACTGCTCGATTGTTATCAATTCCACTACAAAGACCACCATATGCATGCAACTATTCCATACCATTTACGAAAGCATGCACAAATACTTCTATACCAAGGCACCAGTTCACACCATGAGCCATTAAAAACCATGATCAAACTACATAAAGTTCAAGCCAATTCTTTGTTGAAGCCACGCATATTTTTAAAGTTGGTGGTTTCAATCCGGTGATTTATTCATGATCCCAATGAACATAAAAATATGTCAAATAATATAACAGGATATTAAAAAAGAAAAATTGACTAAAAATTGTTACAAATTCCAAGAGGAACATATCAACCTTAAAAAATTAAGTTTGCCAGAAAGACCAATTATCAAGTACCTTGGGAGGTTTGAATGGATAGTCTGGTGGGAAATGAATAGTCACAAGGAACACTCCACCTGCATATGGACTATCAGGAGGACCCATAATAGTTGCTTGCCAATGAAACATGTCTTCTGCAACAGGGCCTACAAACAACAAATTAAAGACTGAAAATAAGAATCTTCTTGAAGTAAGCACAAAGAGGAACCGGCAAGTAGAAGGAATGTAAAAGTAGCTCATAAAATAATATCTGGAATACAAAATTGTAGCATAGGCACAAAGATGTCAGCACCATGAAGAACCAACAAGCTGAAACGGGATTCAATAACTAGAGGAAGCGATGGCCTATTGCCCTTCTGGTCAAACATTTTTATTTTGTTGATAGTATCACAAGCATAATGATCATTGTCCTATTGATTTGAGGGATCATATTCCTAGTTCTGGAGAACCAACAAGCTGATAGCAGGTACTGGATAATGGAAAAGTACCACAGAATAACAAAATCCCAAGGATGAACTTCTCAGAGAATAAGTTTGGTTGACTCATAAGATTTCACAATCAAGCAAATACAAGAAATCTACTTCCAACAAGATCCACAAAGGATTGTGCATAACAAACAAGTAGTCCACCATCAGAAAGCAATGATTGCATTGTTTGCACTGATCAGATTCATCCTCGTTATAGCAAAGGTGTTGATAAACCTAAAAATTACGTTGAAGGTGGCACCATAAAACAACCACAACCTTTGATATATGAACTTGATGGTAAAGTCCAAATCGCGAAAGAAAATAGTCCAGATCAGCTTAGTCAAGCAACCAAATTCACCCGTGTAAAAACAGAAGGCAACACACACCAGATCCACCGTTCCAAGTATTCCTGATGACATCTGTGTTCCCATAACAATCTCGGCCCAAAACACAACTGCAGCTAGTGTTTCACAAGAAGCAAATCACTAATTTACTGAACCCCTAATTTCCACTAAGTGGTGCTACCTATATGGATCCAGCATGGGAGTATTTTTTACAGCCACGCGAAGTGTAGACCTCTGGGAAACATGGGTCTGATTTTCATAAGAGTACTCGAAACTCCCGAAAACCAGTAGATCACGTGATTACAGAATCCATACGACAACCTAACGTCAACGAGCTCATCTATCGCTCCTAGAGACAAAAGGATTGGTCAATCGTGACTTCGTGCATAAATCTAAAGAGCTAAAAGTGGAAACAAAAATGAAACAGAAAAAATAAAAAAAAAATCACACAACTAAAAAAGTGATAAGATTAACCAGATCTGGAATTATTGTTCTAATTAAAGCGATTACGAAAAATAAAAAGTTAACGACAAAGGGTAAAAAACCAGCGCTGCAAGAGGTAGGAGGATCCTTCTGGAGATCCTTCAGCTCCTTCAAGATCCTCTTCGACGCCATGGAAGATCCTCCTCTCCTTCCTCCGATTCCGAGTTTTTGGAAATTACGATTCTGTCCCTGTCAAAGGCAAAGTAGATTAGAAACCCTAACTAGCCGGTCCTCCTCCCTCCTCCTTCAACGAAGCGAAAGAGAGAGAGAGAGAGAGAGAGAGAGAGAGAGGAGAGGAGAGAGTGGATTCTAAAGTACCTGAGAGAGATCCTCCTCTCCTCGTTAGTTACGAGAGGTAATCGAGAGGAACACGCGAAGAAGAAGAAGAAGAAGGCAAAGAAGGAAGAAGTGGAAGCTTTCTGCGTTAATATATGTGGTTTGGAAAAAATATTAATAAAATAAGATGGATTGGACTAATCACTTATCAGAGAGAAAGGATTGGACTAATCACTACAGTAAGAAATCTAGTCAGACCGCATTGGTATTTTTTTAATGTAATATCGTATTATATATTTTATTTATTTATTTTTATATTTAAGCAGAACACGTTAGCATTTGAGTATTTTTTTATTTTTTGTGTTATTGATATTTTTGTAATACTGACAATTATTACATGCGATCTGTATAAATTATTTTGTACTTAATTTATCTTTTGATTTAGAATATGTTAAGGTAGTTTAATGGATGATATTGGAGACATTAAAAAATATAAAGCAATTTACTCTATAGTTATTAATTTATAGTGAAATTAGTTATAAGATTAATGATATTTAAAAAATTATTCAACCGTCTTTACTTTTGAGAAAAATTATTAGTATCTAATCTTGATGTATCTTTTCATGTAAAATGAATTTTATTACAGACAAAAAAATTATTCCTCAACCTTTGAAATACCATACACTATACGAACAAGATCAAGTGACCATTAACTCAAGAACACCAGCAACACTAACTAATTAAACACCATTTAACACGAAAAAACATCTAATCAGATTGTAGATGAATTAAAACCGATGACAGTGTGAGAGAATAAGGTGTAATAAAGGAGAGAATGTCGGGATTTCAGTTCAGCTCTGCTCCGGCCACATCATCATCGGCAACGGGCTTCACGGCGCCGTCCCTGTTCGGAGCCACCACCGCCCCGACCACGAGGTCCCCTCGCTATTCGGAACGGCTTTGTCCTCTCCTATGTTCGGGACAGGGCTGGAACGTCGGTAGCTACTCCACCCATCAATAAAACTCGTGAACACTTTTGTTTATTGGTTTTTGATGTTGTTAAAATCTAATTTTAGTTTACGGGTTGTTTTTCTTGTGTTTTTGTAATTAAATATTCATGGTGGTATTCAAGATTAGAAGAAGATTTTTATTTTATATTTTGTGTAAGAGTATTATTCATCTTATATGATAAAAGTGATGATGTGAAGTATCGGTTGAAGATTAACATTTTTTTGCAACAGTATGGATATTTAAATAATTTTTTTGAAGCTATTTTAAGTTAAATTATCCCTAAAATGTTTTTTAAATTTAATTGGAAACTTCTGCCTTTTTGCTAACCACTCGGGCAATTCTCTATTTTTGTATAAATTACCATTTTATTTTAAGTTCATAATTTTTTTGGGGTGAAATTTTAAGTACATAATTGCATATGCGGATATGCCTCTTAAGTCTTAACACTTGGAGACCAAGCTCGATCCTGTACTTTGTAATGGACTTATCAAACGGGGCCCATTTACTCTCCAACCTTACAATGATCCATGGGCCTCATAACGGTTCCTAGAAATGTTTCATGCCCATTTTTACAAGTCCAAATAGGATAAAAGTTGAAGATTTTTGCATAAAATTGGGGGTGCATTTTTATTTTTATTTTTGTAACTTGAGTCTAAAAAAAGCAATGAATATCATCAATTCAAAGCATTTCGTGAATTTCTGTAACCACAGAATTCACATAAATCATCCATAAAATAAAACCAAATTGTCGTGATCCGAAATATCTAAACCAGAAGAACTAAGGAAGTCAAATGCCTCACAGTTGCATAAAAGTGTACATTGACAACAACGACCAGCCAAAGATTGATCTGTAACTAAACTAACACTAAAAGATTCAATTAGGAATCGTTCAAAGAAGGGGCAATCTGGCATTTGAGATAAATAAAGACGGAGAGAAAAGGGAGACAAGACTATGGAGGAAGCTCAATCATTCTGAATCGCAGAGAATTCTCCCTTGGAACTATGGAGGCAGTGGTGTGGAACATCCCGACACGCTTGCTGGTGATAGCCGGCTCTCGGTATTGATCCGTCGAATGCTTTCCAACATTGTTACCAAGTCTGCCATCTTCGGCCGTAGGTCGGGTACCCTCGCCACGCAAGACATTGCTATCTGTAACATCTCCACGAGCTCTTCCTCAATGTTCGGATGCCTCATCAGCTCGATGTCGAAAACTTCAGCGGTCCATTCTTCTCGCACTACTGAATGAACCCATCTAACCAGGTGGATGATCTCGTCCCCGCCGGTGGTGTGGATCGGAGACTTTGCAGTTAAGAGTTCCAACAGCACCACCCCGAAGCTGTAGACATCTGAAGGCTGTGATGATTTCCTGGTGTCCGTCACTTCAGGGGCTCGATAACCGGCAGCACGGGCGACGGGTGGTGCTAGAGGGCTCATTATGGCTGACAATCCATGGTCAGACACACAACCGTAGCCTTCTGAATTGAGGAATATGTTAGAGGCTTTAACATTCCCGTGAACGAATTTTCCACCATTCTCGGTATGGACACGCGCAATGCCTCTAGCAGCGCCTACAGCAATCTTCATTCTTGTATTCCAATCCAAAGGAATCCGTTCCCCACCTCTACTACCTGGAAAGTGACGTAGATAAGAACATATCCACACATCTTTATTTGCGCAGGGTAATATATGAATTTACAGAATCAAAGATCTACCAAAAACTAGTTAACACTTTCCTTTTCCACGTGACAACAAGCTAACTGATCTCACAAAGACGACGACAAACATCACACGAGTTAGTACAAAACAAAGAACAAACTGACAGATTAGATATCCTCCTAACACTAGATTGAGCTGATTTACAATAAAGCCTGTTCTCGATTGAAGTATGCAAAATTCCGTTGTGATGAACTTGAACGGCCCTCTTTTCCTCCAATAAAACCCCAATTACTTTCATAAATCCGTAGCTGCCTTGACTAGGTCAATGTGCATGTTGCATCAGTTATTAGCTAAATTACTAAAATTTTCCCTCTCCAAAAATGAATGCATGTGCAGTTCTACGCCTTCCTATTTGATTTCAAAATCCGATAAATGGCCAAATTAGGAAATGTGAAATGAATGTCGGAGGAGACTAACTAACCGTGTAGCATGGAGGAAACACTTCCTTGGTTGTAGTATTCGCACACCATCAACTTCTCGTCTTTGGAATGGTAGTACGCTTTTAACTCCACAACATTCTCGTGCCTGATGCTACCGATAATTTCCATCTGCTGCTCGAATTCGCGCTTTCCTGCACTCACTTCCTTCAACCTTTTCACCACAACAGTAGCATCCTCCAGTGTTGCTCTGTAAGCCATACCAAATGTACCCTTTCCCAGTATCTCAGCGGACGCCGTCAACAAATCTTCCAAATCAAATGCGTAGTTACACCCCTCGAAGAAAACCATTCTATTACCCGCATCCTCGTTCCTTGAGATAGCCTTCTCTGTTGACATTCCACCTTTCTTTAACTTCCCGGGATTCTCGTCATGCTGACCAACCTTCTTCTTCCACACGCAAAATACAATTATTGAAGCAAGCAGCAGAAACCCCGCGGCACAGGAACCGGCAACAACAGCCAACAATGCCATTTGACGCATCCCCTTACTGGTGCTCGGCTTTGCATTACGCGAATTAGGAGGAGTAACAGAGGGCAAACCATGAGAACCTATGCCCCAACCCGAAACGTTGTTACCAGCAAATGCAGAATCAGGAAACCTCCCTAACGACATTGGCACTTCACCACTAAGGTTATTATTAGACAAGTTGATCAGCTGCAAGGAGGGCAAATCAAGGTCGGGAATTTTGCCCGAGAGCGAATTGTTGGCCAGGTTCAGGCCAACAAGGTGGCTCAAGCTCGAAATTGAGCTGGGAACACTCCCATTAAATGCATTGTTGGACAAATTGACAATGATTAGATTACCCCAAACAGACCAATCAACAGGCAGTGCCCCAACTAAGTTGTTGGACTGAAGATACATAAAAGACAGGTTCTTCAACTTGTAAAGATCAGTAGGGAAGCCCCCAGATATACCATTGGATCTGAGGCTGAGGACCTCCAACGCGGATAGGCGGCTGAGGGTGTTGGCCGGAAATGGACCAGTGAACCCAACCCCGGGAAGCCGGACCGCCACAACACGTGACCCATCTTCACTGCACGTGACCCCTGTCCAGTTATTACACACGGGGGAATTCTGGTTCCAGTTAAGTGGGCGAGAATGAGGCAAATTGTTGATAAAATCAAGCAAGGCTTGCTTATCCCCAACTGGGTCTGGTTCAACCACAACCAAAGATGCGAACACTAAAATGGAAACCAAAAGACTCCAACTTTCCATTACATTAGCCAAGTTGGTGTCTTTTTTCTCACTCTGAGCCTGCAAAAATGGAAGCTTGCAACTGTTAAGTACTTAAACCAGTGAAGTGAAAAAAGATGGTATGAATTAAAGGTACAAATTTGAAAAACAGGAAACACAAAAAGCTAAAGAGGGAGAGAACCTTTAGAAAAAAGAGAGGGAGGCAAAAGAACAGAAAGAAATTAAATTAAAGGACACAGAGTACCGAGATAAATGTCGGGTAAGAAGAAAAGTGTACTCCGGGGGATTCGTTTAAACAATAAATTTCCAATCTTTGTCAGGTTCTAACATATGGGATTTGGTCAAAAAGTGAGCTTTGCCCCTCCTTCTCCACCTCCCTTTTATCATCCAGTTCTCGTTTTCTCTCGTTTTCTTTCTTTTCTAGTTAAAACACCAACCTTAAAAAATTTGTCTTTGTAACTTTATTTTAAAATTGAGACCCAGAATTTATATGGGGAGTCTCTTTTTTTGTCCATAGCTGTAAGAAGTAACATGCTTTTTGGGAACAGAACAACAACGTACTGTACAAACGCCCAAAAATAAAGCACGGGAAAAAGCATCGTAACCTAAATCTTTCACTCACTATCCAAAAACTCTCTCTCCCGAGAGCTCTCTCCTTCAAGGAGCAACCTAGGGTTTTAAACCCTCTATCTCTTCCTACCATCCATATCTACCATCCATTCCGGCCGCCCTTCCCACCTCACGCCTACCCTCGCTGTCGATCTTTCAACCCGGCTCACCTCGCCGTCGTCCGAACGCCCCGGCCCACTTCGCCGTCATCCCGCCCCTCCATCCTCTTTTTCTCCTCAGATCCGGCCACTCCATCTTCAGATCCGGCCTCCTAGAGTCAGATCCGGCCACTACGTCTCAGCTCAGCCCTCCCCTCGACAACTTCTCAGCCACGGAGCCTCGCCGGAAATCACCGGAGCAACTCGCCGGAGCCTAGCAGGAACTCGCCGGAGCCTCGTCGGAACTCGCCGGAGCTTGCCGGAACTCGCCGGAGCGTTTCCAGAGCCTCGTCGGAACTCGTCGGAACTTGCAGGTTCTCGCCGGGGCTTGCCGGAACCTCGTCGGAGCGCTTCCACCAGCCACCTCGCCAAGGCCCTCTTTCCTTGACTGGCTTTTTTCCTAGCTAGGCGAGAGAGCTCGTTGGTGCTCCCCGGGGAGGTTGGTCACCGTCGACCTCCTCCCTGGATAACTATATTTATTTCCCTATTTATGCTTTTTAGTTTATATCTATGTGTTGCTCGCTTTTGCTCGAATCAGTTTTATCTGATTCTGGGATCCATTGTATGCTCGATACCTGTACTGTGGTTGCAGGTGGAGAACTTTGTCTCGATTGATTTCGGTCGATCTTGGCTCTTATGCGTGTATCTTGTATACATTCATAAGCTCACGAGACTGCGTCTTCGACGTAGTCTCGTGGTTATTAGCCGTAGCTTGTCTCGGCAGATCTCCGCTTCGGTCGCTAGTTCCCGTGGCTTTGCGACCACCCTTCGCTCCCACCCGTGCCACTCTGTGGACTACGGTCTGGTTTCGTCTGTTTATGGTTCTCTTATCTATGTTGTTCGTTATTTCGTTTCATGTATTGTAATCCTCTATTATTAATATAGGCTTTGCGCCACCGTTTCAAAAAAAAAAATCTTTCACTCACTCATTCCATGCTTTTTTTAACTCTTGACAGATTATACTAATCTTGAGTCAAACATGTTCACGCCAAAATAGCAGGTGGCTTTTAACCAGAGAAACGGAAGGAGGAACAAGAAGAAAAAAAATTACTTACCATTGACTACTGGGTCACTAACCACTAAGTACAATAAATATTCATAAATTAATATTTATACAAATTAGTTAGATAATAATTATATCAAAATATTTGCATGAATTTGTAATTTTTTCTTTCTCCTTTATTCTCTTCAAAATCGACGTTGTTGATAGTTTATATTAATTAAGAATGCAAAAAAAAAGTTTTAGTTTTTTACGTGCAAGGATTATTGGGAAAACAATAGAAGTTGGTATGATTGATAAATAATTGAATTTAAAATATATGTATTGTATTTAAATTTTAAATTTTAAAAATATATTATTGCAAATCATTCTAAAATATAGTTCCATAATAGTTAATTGTGAATAACAAGTTTTAAAGCTTTTGTCTAAGAGTTGGGAGATGGACATCCAATACACCTGGCGAGAGGGTTACCAGCTGGCAGACACTCTCTCAAAACATGCTCTATAGATTGGTCTTGACTTTACTATTTGATGGTTACTTTTGATGATTTGAGGGGTACTAATGTTTCTTGTTATATTCTTGCAGACAATGATTATTTATTGGGGTTCATTGCGGCATCAATGCATTTTTTTCTCATATAAGTTTTTTTCACTGAATTGTTTTGTTCGAGAATTTTATTGAAACCAGTGACCACATTCTCGTGAGAGAGAATCCCATTTCTGAAATAATCGATCTTAGTCTGAGTTGTTCTTTTTGAGGGGAAGACCTCCCTAGTAACTTTCTTGCTTATAGTAATTCCTTTCATGATTTGTACTATGACTTTTTTCCGTATTATATATAGAGGCTTGGCCATACTCTTTTAAAAAAATAAAATAGGAAGCCACTTCCTAAAAGATACTATTGAAACAAAAGCTAAGAGCCTGACACGCGGAAAAGCAGGTTAAAATTTTGCATAAAAATAATCTAAATTTGTTATCACTTAGACGTTGGAACAAACTCCATCAATTTTTCTATATTTTACAGCAAAAAATGAGGTGGGGCTATGTCCTTGGTTTAGATATTTAAATATCACTCTTTCTGAGATTCTAAAATTTTAGATTTGGTCAAAAAATGAATTATGCTCCCTATGTCAAATTAATCGTGGTTAAACTAAAATCACTTAATAAGGGAATGAGATATTTATATCGTACACACATCCATCATCGAGGTTTGTTAAGTTGAATACTGATGAAGTGTCAACTAGCAACCCTAGAGCATCTGGTGGTGCAGGAGGAATTATTTGCGACACAACATGTTGATAATTACACAGCTTTGCCAAATATATAGGTTGTTGTAGTTTTTTGTTTCTAGGTTTTGGACTCTAGTATTTGAACTTGAGCTCACATATGAATGTGGTTACCAATAAGTGGTGGTAGAAGTAGATTCCTCCCTAACTCATCTCTCTGTCAGTCGTAATATTGACCAAAAATATCCACATGTGAATCTGATTAGATACACACGTAGTTTATTTGATCGAAATTGGGTGACAGTAATTTATGTTCCAAGAGGGTAATCGGGGACAAAGTATGCCTTTCCCATTGGACATGATTTTGTAAATGCAAATGTCTTTTGATTTTTTCATAAATGTTTATCTTTTTTTTTTGAATGAGTTACTCTATCATAATGTACTCATATTATTTCTAGCACGTAA
>SOPF01030775.1:0-14382 GCA_012979155.1 Hypericum perforatum
ATCATTCACGTTCATGCTTTGTTATCTTTTATGTCTCTGCTTGGTTATAATGGGATTGTTAAATCTTTTAACATTTGATTTGTTTGGACAGAAGAATATGAATAAACCCAAATATTCACAAGACTCATTCATCCGGATTCAAGTTTGAAGAACCATTAATATTTGATAAAAAATTATCTGAATAGAATTTTAGAGATGCATTTCTAAGAGTTTGGAGAACCTGTAGCTGAATCATATTTGTAACTTGTTGACTTATTATAATTCTTTATTAACATGCTGTCCGATTAACTCCTATAAACAAGCTGCATATGCCATGCGTATGCTGATCACCAACCCCGATAATAACGTAATACGAGACAACAACAATTTGTTTGAATATATTAATATTACTACATTTTATTTATTAAACCGTTTCACTTTGATATTTTTCGCATCCCTTTTCATTAAAAGCGCTATATTTTCACGTTCTTCCAAGACCACGAACTTAAAAAGCATCTACTCTGGAATTTTCTTTTTCACAAAAGAAGAAGTTTGACCCTTTAAAATTACCCTGTGCCCACCAAACACCACCAATTCCAAAAAAGAAGTAAGAACCCACTTTAGGATAAAGGCAGAGTTTGGGGAGGGGAACAACTCACAAGACTGGTAGTAGGGAAATGCGACGTGGAACGACCACAATCGGCTCTGACATATCGCTGGACTGCAAATGGCAATTTCTGAGACTCACTTGGGACACCATGCACTCACTCCCTTTCTGCTTTATCTCTAAACTATAGTTAGAACAGATTATCTAGACAATTAACAATAATTAATTCATATAGGTGACAAATAAGTTTTTGTCAAATAGCAAGAAATCAATCAAATACTAAAATTTTAAATTTTAATCAAATTTATCGTCAGTTAAAATAATAATTTTTTTGGGTGAAAAGTAAAAATAATATTTCACGATAGGAAAACACTGATAATATATAGTCGGTAAATAGTGAGGGAAATAGTCGAGCCAAATATCCCGAAACATCATAACGATATCCCGTGGCCAACATAACCTGGGTGCCATCAACAGTTGCCACGTCCAATACCGGGAGAGGATCCGTCAGGCCTGCCCTTTTCATTTCCAATGAATACCGTTCCCCTTCTCTCTGAAACGTTTCCAAATATCAATGTCGAAGTCCAAGACCATCTACAGCATTAAATTAGTTTTTTTTTCACATAAGTTAGAAATCATTGGTTTTAATTTTTTTTACATCAGAAGATTTTGTTATGGTAATAAAGAGAAATGACATAAAAGCTATACAGCTATTGTATCAAATTCAGATATAACTTTAAATCAAACAAAATAAGAATTTGCATTAAAAATACCTAAAATTTTAAATTACATAATTGATTACGAAAATTGAAGAGATACATATGTAATAGCAAATTATATAACTAACTAACTTACTTTTTTTTTCAAATATGTTATCAATCATGTCTAAAAATTTGCGTTGTTCGCAACCCGAAGTAGTCTCGCTCGATCAGTTTCATTAGGTCTTCTCATATACTCAACACCAAAGTATCCAATGATACATTCTACGAATTTCTTCAAAGTTTCTCCCAATCCTCAAGTATTCTTCCACGGAATCAACTCCTATCTCATAGGTGAGCACCTCATTTCTATAGTACATTTATGCAATGTGAACACCCAAAGTTTACCCACCGCATTCATCTTTTGCTGAAAATATAGATCAGCAGCACTCACCGCCTCTACAATACAAAAGAACAAAGGTCTCTGCATGCGAAACCTGCGTCATAATATATCATCATCATATGTAGGGCACTCGACAAAGTAGTCATCCACCATGCGCAGCTCCCCGAACCCTATTAATAGTATGCATTCAACGTGGCTCTGGACTCTCTAACTCAACACGATTGAATTGCCTTTTCTTTTCGTGGTCATACAACACACAAAATAAGCTTCGACATCAACTTGATATTATTGCGAATGATGTACCAAATATTTTCTGAATCTGACTCATAAATACTTCTACTATTTAACTTGAACTTATAATAAAATGATTTATATGCGATTAAATACAATAGAGATGATTATAAATTATATAAATATGAGAGAAGAATTTGTGAACTATTGAAGAAAAATGAAAAGAGAATAATCTATATTTTTTACCACATATTTTTTTACTCAACCTAAATCACATAAATTAAAAGATAAATTATATTTAGCCATTGTAATTTAGCGTATTTGACTCTCGACCTAGTTTGGAAAAATTATACTCTTTGGCCCCTGAAGTCAGAATTGACGTTTTTCTCCAGCGAGGGACCACACGAAATGATAAAATACACACGACTTAAAAAAATTCTCTCTCCTTCCCTCTCTCTCCTTCTTCACGCCCTCATCCTCTCTCCTCCTTCACTTTCTTCCTCCTCCCTCTTTCTTCTCTCCTCTTCTGAAGAGGGGGAGTCCAAAGGAGGAAAAGAGGAAGAAGTCCGGAAGAGGAGAGGAGGAAGAGGGAAGAGGAGAAGGAGGAGTGCTGAGAATGAGAGAGGAGGAGGCTGAGGGCGGAGGAAGAGGAAGGAGGAGGAGAAGGGGGAGTAAGGAGAAAGAGGGAAGAAGGGAGGAGGAGATGGGGGAGTCCAGAACAGGAAAGGAGGAGGGAGGAGAAGAAGGAAGAAGGAGGAGGAGGAGCACGAAGGAGGAGGGAGGAAGAGGGCAGAGAAGAAGGAGGAAGATGGAGGAGGAGGGTAGAGGAGGAAAAGGGGGAATCCGGAGGAAGAGGGAAGATAGGGGGAGGAGAAAGGGGAGTCCGAAAGAGGAGAGGAGAAGAGGAGGAAGGAGGAAGAGAAGGAGGAAGATGGTGGAGGCAGAGGAGGGAGGAGAAGGGCGGATGGGGAGGAGGAGGAGAAGAAGAGGAAAAGAAAGAGAATTTTTTTAGGTCAGGGGTATTTTTGTCATTTTATGTAGCCTCTCACGAGACAAAAATGCTAGTTTTGGATTCAGGAGACAAAGAATATAATTTTTCCAACTAGTGTATAGTTTTAATTGATTTGCAAATTAAAAGGGGATGAGATTTAATTATGCTAAACTACTGGAGACTGAATATAACTTATCTTAAATCAAAGTATTTGATATAATTTTTTAATAAAAAATTATTGAAAAAATCAAAATTTGTTCAAACGCGAAAAATGATAGAAAGAATTTTTTAAAATATTCAAAAACCTAATCAGAATCATGCAGATGAATTACCAACATGGCACATCTCTGCATTTGGGAACCCCCGACACCCAGCTCATTGCATATGGTCTATTCAACTTCTGCTCTACAAACATAAATTTCTAAAATCTCTTTGTCTCTAGAACTCTCTCTATCTCTAGAACTCTCTCTTTCTGAGAGTAAACCTAGGGTGGAGTACCCTCCGTTGCTGCTTTCGTCCTTCACTCTCCTCTCTTTTAGGTTGTCCTCCTTCTCTTCCCCTCACACACCGCTTTCTCCACCACCCCTTACATCAGCCCTCGCTTTCCTTTACGGCCAAACAAGATCTCTCTCTCTCCTCATGATAGCTTGCACTTCTTGAGTTTCTTAGGTCCTGGCCGATTCTCGCCGTTCTGCTGGTGCTCTCGTCAGAGAGCCTTGTGTTGCTTGAGGTCGACCGGAGGTGCTGGTCACCGGGTGGCCACCCCTTTGGTCTGATGGTTCTTTTAATTATGTACTTATTTCTGTTTTTTACTGCTTTCAATTTTATGTTAGCTAAGTTTTGTGTTCAACTTTGTTTGGTATTTTAGATCCCGGACATGTCATGTGTGAAGTGATCTCGGGTTTATGTTTACTTTTATGTGCTTATATTTTTGCTTGAATCGTCCTTTGCCAAATCTGAGATCTGAACGGTTCCCGCAACTTTTTTGTTGGTACAGGTAGATAGCCTTGTCTCGGTTGGACTCTTAGTAGTTCAACCTTGGAAATCATTCGAGTACATCTTGGATGTATTCATATGCCCACGAGTTAGTGTTTATGACGCGATCTTGTTGCTACTAGCCACAGTTTATCTCGGCCGCTTCCCCTTGGACGCCTGGCACTCTTAGCCTTTTGTCCACCCTTCGACTCTACCCATACCTCTCTGTTACTTACGAATTGGTTGTCGTGTTCTGTTCGGTATCATTGTATATTATGTTTGTATTTCTCTAAGTACTGTAACCGTTATTATTAATATAGCCTCCGCAACTCTTCTAAAAAAACTCATTGCATATGTCAGGAGAGGAACATGTCCTTCGCCAATAGAAACTCACCACGTCATCGTGAAGGATCGAACGATCCCCGTAGACAGTCTACGAAAAATCTGGTAGTTAAGCGAAAGAATGCAATGATTTTAATAATTTAATGTGCACTTGTGTGCGGATTCGTATGTGTGTTCCGGTTTTTAACTATTCAACTTGTGAAATTTCGAACTTACAGAAAACTATTTCTGCACTTGACAACAAATACCTGGCCAGTGTAAGCATACATATATAGATATGTACACACACATTACTAGTTTGCTCATTATCTAACATTATGCTTTATTTTCACGATATACCATTTCCATGCAATTTGAATACTGTTTTAAATATGTCATACGCTAATTTAATTTCTCTTGTTCGTGTCTACTGTCTATATTTACTTGTTGGGTTCAATTTCGCAAGTACAAGGTTCCAGCAAGACATCTGCTGTAAGAAGAGTACATTTCCAGCTTTTTACTGCACATCAGTCAAACAATAAGTAGCTGATGCCCCGTTAACCTCTCATTATTTATTTTCTCCCTCGGACATTGAATTTCCAACCACTACCGTTAACTAACAATTTACCTGTCTTGGAGAAGTGAACCGGAAGATTAAGCCCCAAACAGGTTAATTAAAATTTGGGTAGTTGGAGAGAGTTCGAGGAGCACGAGAAACTAAACTTTTACTTAAAAGTGCCCATGCGTAATTTCTACTTTTCCAAAGGAAGAAGAAGAAGAAGAAGAATCATCGCATGACTTTGATTTCGATAATGAGTAACATATGTACGTGTGTAATCAAGTCTATTTAGCTTGTTAGTGAAGTCTGTTCTTCATTACAGTCACTACTTTATTTAATCAAATACACAAAATTATTATATTAGACGATCCAAAAAATTATCTGAACTAGTTCAAATCAATTAAATTGAACAACGGGGTGTTACGTACCGGTACAAAAAAGTCGTGAATCTTAAAAATATACACAATAAGAAAAGGATAAAAACACAGCCGTCTCCGTTACCGGAACGGTAATATTCATTAAGCTGAGATTACACATAAGGACGTTCCTAATCTCTCTTAAACTAAAACCAAAGCTTAAAACAAAACTGGTCCTGGGTAGTAGAAGGCTAGAGGAAAATAACGGAAAAAATAAATACTAAATAATTAAGATTTGGAGTAAACAAAAATTAAAGAGAAGAAGGGGTTTAAGGAAGAGACAAAACTCATTTACTAAAGACGGTACTAATTCCCTCTCTAATTAAGACAAAATAGGAGCACTTGGAATGTGTGGCCTGGACCCGTCAAACTGAGATGAGAGGATCCGACCCGAACAGGTCTCCGATATCCTGGAAGTGGTCGTCGATGTGCCAGACGTCGCCGGAAAAATTAAACAGCCCGAGATCCTCGTCGACGAGCATCCGGTCGGGACCGAAGTCGAAGCTGATGTCCTCGAAAAAGTCCGGCACCGATGTCTGGAAGTCGAAAGACAGGTCGGAAGGGAAGAACGTGTCTTCCCCGACACCAACGGACTGGTACTCCGAAGAGCACGGCTCGTTCTCGGAAACGGAGCTGGAAGACTCCTCCTTGGGGAACCGGAGGACGGACGTCGGAGACCGGACAGCGGCGTCGGAGGAGGTGAACGACGAGGATGTCGTCGTTTCCTTCGCCGGAGGGGCGATGAAGTTGGTGAGCGCGTCGGAGCCACGCAGCTGGATGGCCGCGTTGTCGTAGACCATGGCTGCTTCCTCCGCCGTGTCGAAGGTCCCCAGCCAGAGACGAACGCGCTTCTGTGGGTCCCTTATCTCCGCGGCCCACTTCCCCCACGGCCTCTGCCTCACTCCTCTGAACTTCTTCCCGCCGGAGGCGGTTTTCGGCGAGGCCGCCGTCCTCCTCCTCTTGTTGTTGCTCTTCTTCGCCACCTTCTTCGGTACGGAATCGTTTAGGCTTGGCAACACTCGGACGGGAGCCTCATTCAACGACTTAATGGTAATCTCGTTGACGAACCTCTTGACCCGGGTTCGACGCCTTACTGAGTCAGTCTTCAAGTGTTCTTCATCGTCACTCGAAGAGTCCGTTGCGTAGGAGTCCGTTACGGAAATCCGTACGACTCTAGGGGCCATCCCGTTGTACGACGCCGTAGAGGCGAGACTCGTGAGGCTCCGGTGCTCCGTGTACTTCAACGGAACGTGAGGTGGTAAGGGCAGAAGAGAGTTACTTGAACTGCGGTGGTCCATTCTCATCGAAAGCTAAAAAGAGAGAAAATAGGGTTTTTCTTTTGTCTGAAAAAAGTTTGTTCTAAGAAAAATCACTAACAAGCTTGTAAGAAGTTTGGGAGAGAGGGCGAGATGGTGTAGTAGAAGAAGTGAATGGGGAAGTGAGGAGGATATAACAAAGTAGCTATTTTATAGGATCCCAAATAGACTAATACTTATTGTTTTGAAAAAGAAAATAAATATTGGGGAATTAAACAATTTTTAATAATTTTTAACCTTTCCAATTATTTTGTTTTTATTTGCCTTGTCATTTATTACCAGACCAAATAACGAGCGGACCATTTTAGCCGGGCCAGGCTTGGGTCTGTAGTGGTAGTGGTGAGGAGATATTTTAACGAGGTGCCGCGTAAAAAATTTGTGCGATTTAGACACGTGTCACGTGGGCCCTTGGTAGTTTAGGGATGGTTGCCATCCAGTGGAAGGGGACCACGAGGATGCTGACTCAGACAAAAGAGGAGGATTTTATTTCCCGTCTTGGAATGTGGTACTCTGGTCACGTGAGGTATGACACCCTTTAGTTTTCAGTCTGCACATTTGCTTTGACCATAAAAACAAAAAATTGAAAGGATACAAACACCAAGTTGTTAATTTAACTATTTTAACCCCACCAATAAATATTCAGATTAAGAGGTCAAAGTATTTGTTCTAAATTAACCAGGTCGCCAATATAAGTTACATCATTGTGTTATTTTTTGAAGATCTCATTGGTTTTAGTCTCAATAAAATAATTTTGAGTTAACTATTTTTAACCTAGTTTGATTTATGATGAGATAATAATAGAATTACCATGTTTCCACTTGTCTGTCTCTTTATTTTTATTTGTGGTTTAGATATTTATTTTACAGATGTACTATCAAATACAAATTTTAAGTTGAAACCTGGAGCCATTTTCTTATTCAAGAACTTGGAGGTTTAACTTCGTGTAGTTGGATCTCCACGTTTTTGGAATGCTCCAAATTTCACTTGAGCATATCTATATGTGGATCAATACCAGCAAAAGTTCCAAATGGACTGAACAACTAAAATCTATATCTTCAGACTTCAAGTATCGTTGTAGCTTGTCCGAGGATTATAATTTTAGCGATCTCCTATTCTCTTGCACTTTTTTAGGACTCACTCTCTTATATTTTGGGCGTCCTCATTAATTGTTACATGAAGTACTCGAACAACGATTTTTTTAAAATACATAGTTGATAGAAAAACTATGTTTTACTCATAATTGGAATAAAGTTTTGACATCTTTTAATGCTGGTCCAAACTTGTGTAATAAAACAAACAATTATTTATTTAATATTACTTCAGTCATGGTTTTTGTTCGAAATAATTTTAACATAACTTTTTTCAAAAATTTAAAATATTTTTTTTTGTCTCCTATAAGATTTGGTACAAACTTTTTGGGTGAGCTAACTATTTATGTGATATAACAAACTATTATACATGCTAATATTGCTTGAAATCATGACTTGATAATCTCCCCACAATTCAAGGGGTTCAACTTGTTGTCGATTGAACATTTCACTCATTTCTTATTATAAGTAGTCTTATATTTCACTTACAAAAAAAAAGTATTCTTAGATTTCTCCATACGATTGAAAAATAAAATAACTGGCTTGTCAAAGCCTTTCCACTATTAATTGACCGGCTCAAGTCAATCTCCCATTTAAAGCCATGCGAGAGGAATGAGATGTTTATTCCACGTAACGTAAAATTCAAACTTCAATCTGTCTATCAAATGAAGTTTAATTTTATTTTCACGGCCGAAAAATGGCTAATTTGAATAACTATGCGAAGAATGTCCGGGGGAATTTTAGTTTGCACGGAGGAGAATATTCACCCAAATAAATGTTATTAAATTGAAAACATTATATGCCACGGGATGATCATAATTAACCATACCTTAAGTCGTACGCAATGCAAGATTAGAAAAAACTAATTACTGAGACCGTTTTTATATTAGTTTCTCAATCAAACTAACCAATCAAGAGCTTTTTAATATTTCTGAGGAGAAGTCAGAAAATACAAGTTTGTCTTATAGAAAGGGCATGGTCAATCGAAATTTTTCTTTTAGAGATAAATTAAATTTGTTATTTGGCTGCATCATGGAAACCCAATGGAGAAAAATGATCGGTAGCTCATCAATATATACCCTTTTGTGATTATTTGATATTTAGTTCCATGCATTTCACTTTAGTTTATTTTTCAGTACTTGTTACTATCCCAACTGGCGAAAGCCGAGAGGAAGTTCCTATTATGTTCTTTTGGTGGTAGTGAATGAATAAATTTTGTGGGCTCTTGTTGTCAATGCCACCGATATATCTCCAAATAGTTTCTAATTGCGTTGAAGATTACTACATAGCTTATTTACGAATATTGCTTGCATGTTTAAAATTGTGGGAGATCTATCTTAAAAAAAAAGATTGTGGAAGATATACATAATTACTGATTTAAAGTTTTGATTAATTATTAAATTTTAAATATGATCTTTAATATGAATGCAAAATCACAACTCATTTTTATTTGTGCATGGTTTGTTGTTTTATGATACATTAAAGAAGACAAAGTTTGTATAAACTTCTGCGAGAGAAATATTGTTTGGTGAGGCTTGTGGCAATAGTTGTGAATATGATACAAATATTTAAAATTGTGAAAGATTTATTTACTCTTATAATTTTAAATTGAATAATGAGAGTTTGATTTAAACGAAAAGAATTGTTCATTGATCATAAAAAAGTATACGGGAAAATGGAGAAAGTCCTCCCAAATGAGCTGCCGTTTTGTACGATAACTAATTTTGGATTATATCGTGATGGGTAGTGCTTTTGAACAATTATCCCAGCATATATAAAACAGATTTCAAAATTGGGTGCTCTTGGAAAGCTGACAACTACAAATTTGTGTGCAACACAATAACAAATGACTAGTTGCCAAATGAAAATGCTATAATGAGCGCTTATCCTTAATGACAAAATTAAGGCCCGCTAAAGACCAACTAGTTAAGGTGAAAAAAGATATGAGAATGTAAAACTGATTATTTATTTTTCAAGTATCTAATCCATCAAATCAACTTATCTAAATTCAAGTCGAGTATGTTTTGAAATACGACAAAAAATTTTCCGAAAAAAATTAATATTGCTGTAATCCAAAAATTAAAACTCGATATCTTGTTAACCTAGAAAACGGATATCATTGATTGATCAACGTTGATTGATTATTAACAATTGTTATAGATGTGACATTATTTTTTAGAAGTTTTAGTTGTGGTATGAGCGGCAATTTGGCAA
Organism: Hypericum perforatum; assembly: GCA_012979155.1. Classification (NCBI taxonomy): domain Eukaryota; kingdom Viridiplantae; phylum Streptophyta; class Magnoliopsida; order Malpighiales; family Hypericaceae; genus Hypericum; species Hypericum perforatum. The sequence goes on from SOPF01030775.1 coordinate 9,799, forward strand.
TTTAAGTCGCCCTACTTGCAAGGAGTCGTTGTATCTCTCTTCTTGGTAAAAATTCTTGCAGATGATTACATTGGTGTAATTTTTTTTGGTTAGGTAAAGAGCTTAATAATCACATATTAATTTTTACCAGCATTCTAGATAAAAACGTTATTGTTGTAAATTGAGTTTTCATGGCGAAAATAAATAATTTTGAGCTAATTGTCATTATTTTTATGTATTGTTTGTTATATCTTGTTTTTGAAAAAACAAATTCTCAGTCGTATGACTTTTATTAATGACTCTTGCATACGAATTTTTTTTTTTAATTTATAATAAGCTGTATTTGAATATATTGATGTATCAAAATACCATATATTTATCCTTAGGTTATTTCGAAGTGGGATTATAGTATATCAATCACAACTTACTACCAGAAAAATGAATTTAACATTTTCCTGTAAGTTTCCAAGGTAGAAGAACGTTATCCCAAATAATTAATAGACACTGTTTACCAATTTAATTATCAACATGATTCAAGGAATCCTTTATCAGTGAAACCTCTTGAGACGAGTGACAAAAAAATAATTAATTATAGTGCTTTAAAAAACTAATATTGAACCAAGGGGAGATGGTTTGATCCAATGGCTGGGGAGAAAGATATGTGTGGATTCTCAAAATGGAACAAAATAATAGCTGTACATTTCTTGAACTCTTCCCATTCACAGGGGCCGTGACTTAAAGAAGTCATGCACATAAAAACACGCAGAAGAAGAACATGGGATTCGACAAAAAAAAAACCTTGAGAGGTGGCACCTTGTCCAAACTTAAAATTTAATGATTTTGTTGTCAATCACTTGGATATTTGTTGGATCGAGTAATGATTGTTATAATCTTGTTAAAAGGACTCAATTTTTTTTAATATGATAATCTTGAATTTGAAATATCTTAATTTTATTAAAAAATTCTATATTTTAAGTAAAATTCTATCATTAACCTATTGACCGTTAAATATGCACGGTAGCTATGAAACTACATAACTAAACCATTATATGCAATAACTTATGTAAAATGTTGATCTCCAAATATTATCCTAATCGTCCTAAATGCGTCCTCCCATTGTACACTACCATATCTAACTTGTCGCGGACTGTTGCAAAATATCACGTTTGATCTAAATAATTTTTGTTAACAGAAGAATTTATGTGATAGGTCATAGGGACCGTGATATTTGTGCACTCTATTAATTGAATACTCAAATTACGAAATTTTAAACATTTTCTTATTGCCATCATGCAAGAGCGTCAGTTAGTTGTTGACTGTAATTTCTGGAGACGTCGTTCAAGTCAACCGGTTGGCATCATGTTATTGGGATTCAAACTTCGAGCCACTCAAATGGGTACGTACAAAATAAACTTATTTGTTCCTGGCACTGATTTTATTTTCACCGAGGAGCCCGTATGGTTTTTTAACCATTCCAAGAAGCACCAAGACCTAGATGCACTATGGATTTCAGTTGTAATTATCACGTGATTATACTGTTAAAGAAACAGAGACTAGAATACATATAATTTTTTCATAAACAAAATATATAGACAGTTAACTCTAATTTTTTTAAGGGAAAAGTTTACATGAGTACTCTGTGATTTCACGTTATTATAATGAGGACCATGTGGTAATTTGGTCAGTGTGGTTTGCGAAAAATTTCACGGGCAATTCCAGAACAGCTGCCTTCTCCAAGCACCCGTCTCCGATATTCTGAAGCACTTGCCGACGATATTCCGATGATGCTGCCGAACGCTAGACCTCGCCCAGCCTATCCTCGGCGAAGGGGTGTCCGCCACCCGATCGATGCCAAGCTCGTCACTCTGGATCCCTAGTGATTGGATCAATGTCGTGAATTTGTGTCCCAATGTCGTGATTGTGTCGACAACTTTCGGTCACCGTTCTGCCTCGTGAAGGCCTCTTTCATCATGCACATCACTAGGGACCTGGGGCGGCATTGATTTGGTGGTGGATACCTCTTTGAAGGGGATAGAGCAGGGTCTGGGGTTCGGTGTCCTCGTCGAAATATCGGTTATGGATGCTTGGAGTGGGCAACTGTCCTAGACTTGCCTGTGAAATTTTTGCAAACTACAGGGACCAAATTATCAATTTGAAACTACATGGTACCCTGTTATAAAAGCGTGAAATGACAAAATAATTATGTGATTTTTTTCCTTTTCAAAAACCATATCATATCTAAATTTATTAGATTGACCAATCTTGATTTATGTCGAATAAAACATTTGAAATGTGATGAATAACTCAAATTTGAGACACTTGTAGAACTAGAAAAATTCTCTTACATGCTTATCTATGTGTTTGTTGATAAATAAATATAATTATGTGGTACATGGCTTCATTATTCATGGATGACTTCAATTATATTATTATAAGTTCTATTTATGCACTTGTAAAAATGAAATCAAAATATAATTATTTAAAATCTCTTACCATATTAAGGAATTCGTGTTATTAATTAGTATTCATGATTCTGATTTGATACTTATTAGAGCCGTCTATATTCAAATATAATTGACTACAAACAAAAAATCACCTTAATTTTAACAGTTTGGAACAAAATTTTAATTAAAAATGAAATAGCTATTAGTCTTCAAATCTCGCAAGAGCGAGTACTTATAAATAGAACCTCGCAGAGCAAGTACATCCAATTCAAGAATGGTTAATCTGATTGCAATTATTTCGAATTTTTAATCAAGACTTAGTTCTTTACTCAGAACGGGATTGTATTGGATGTGCATTTTGGTCATCTTTGCGAGTGATGCACCTGAGTACCCATTGGTTTATCATATACCTGGAAAGCATCGGTTCTTCGGACGACTTCTAATTATGGTCGGATTTGAACTGACATTATGATTTGTTATGGGAAAATTGGCGAATTAACTTAACTGAACAACATTTTTTCTTCGCAGAGTTGCAGTAGTTAGTATGATAGCATTTTGAGAACTATAAATCAAATACTTGGCTTTTAGTTTATGAAACGATCTATTGCATTGTAAATGTGTAATTTATCTCACATAACCCAAATCAATTAAGGCACAGACTTGAGAAATTTAAATATTTTACTAAGTGAAAAGTCTAAACGTTATTATAGAGCAAATCTAATTGAAAGATTGGGTATATTCTTTCTTTCAACTTTTCTGACGCCAATACTAGATCCTACCCTTAAAGGCAGCTATCATATACTGTCGATTTGAATAATACATAACCAAAATTATATTATGATTCCAAACAACTTAAACGATATTTATTTGGAAAAAGAGATCAATAGAATAGAAGAACCGAGAGTAGCGTGGTGCAATTGTTTGGTACCTTGTTAGCAATGAATCACGTAACTTTTTAATGCGATTGATACAAGCAGGAGGTACTCATATATTCCGGTACTCATATATTCCGTTACTTTTGAGGTTAACGAGTAGTTAAAATGGACAAAACCAATTTCATATCTTGAACACCAAAATTTACTTTTGTACATAATTTTTTGGAGATAATCATATTAAACATGTAAGTATAAATATGCCTTTTCTAGATTAAACATATTCATTTACCCCCAAAAAATAGAATATAATAAGTGAAAACGTGACTAAAAAAGAAAAAAAGGATAATTAATTTACGGGAAAGGAAAAAAGGTTCTAGCAGCTATTAATTAATTAATCAACAGAAAGAATTAGACTGTGTGCCTCCTTACTGTCGGGCTGTAGCTGAAAAGTGTTAAATAAATCCTCTTTTTCAGGGTTATGGCGGCCAATAGCTTAATAAACAGAAAAGCGAATTAATAAATTAAAATCCAAATTATGTCTCTCAATTATCTGATTTTAATGGGTTAGGTTTAGCTTTTCCTAACCCTCAATTATTTATTATTTGAAATTTCTTATTGGTATTGGGGCTCAATATCATTGCACAACCTTATTCCTTGTTTTAGGGTATGTTTGCTGGTGTTATAACATGATAAAGTTGAGATGGTGGAATTGTGAAACTGGTTGACTAATTCAATTTACCTAATATTTTGTTTATATCTTTGTCCATTTAGCCCCCGGTCGACCGTATTTCGTGAGACGAATTAAGGATTAAATTATGGCCTAAGAAGTGTCTCACTTTGTAGGCATGCAAGTTTGATTTCAGACTAACTTAAAAAACCGAACATCTCTGAAGAGACAACCTAATACAACTAATGTGTAATAGCTGAGTCTTTCACAACGATTAAGATCATCAAGATGTTCTACAGTTAATGTGCAAGTCTGCACCTTGCACTGAGATTGTATATTTTAAAGTAGATTGAGATTGCATCATTTTCCCCCCACACAAAATAATTAATGATATTATCCCATCTCAGATGTTCTACAGCGGTGGTCAAAAACGACGTGCGAACCACTCAAACGCCACTTTGATAATTAGCTTTTAGTGATTAAAAAAAATTGGTTTGATATTCAATATATTCGTAAAAAAAATATGATAATTATGCTTCTCACATTACTAGTTACAAGATTGATGAATTATCATAACTTCAAAAAATTATCTATGCACAATAGATATGAATTTCATCAC
>SOPF01030776.1:0-11531 GCA_012979155.1 Hypericum perforatum
TGAGGTATATCAGTGCTTTCAGTAGCCGTTGTCATGGTAATGCTCTAGTCCATCGTTGCCACTAATCTTTTCCGTCATCGAAGGAGGGACAACCGGACAATGACGATAGAAATTCATAAAAATTTCCAGATGGGTGGCATTTATTGCCAAGAAAACATGGGACACGATACCCGACAAGTAGAAAATAAAAGTTTATTAGCAGTAAAAAAAAAAAAAATAGGAAATGGTATAGGGACATGCACAAAGCATCGACTTCTTAGCTTATGGAGTGGCTAAAGGGTCGTTTAAGACTTTTGAACACCGGTAATGAATTGCCTGATGTATATAGGTAAATGGGCTCAAAGAGAATAGTCAAATGGATTTGTTTTTAACTTTTCAATGGTCGACACTTATGGTTGTGATTTGATTCCTTCGGATCTTTATTGCACGAACATAGGCAGTAAAGAATGAACTTCTTTGTCATTCACGTGCATAACAAAATAGTTCATCAGGTTCGTGGTACGTGGACGATAATGCGGGTAAGAGTTGAGTTGACGTGATACACTAAGACATTACAAGAAAATATTTTGTTTCATAAAATATGAAAACTCATAACATTAGTCATGACTAAATGTTTTAAACATCACAAGTAAAAGATCGAATCGTGTTTACAGAAATTGGTGGTTAACACATGCAACTTGGAATAAGAACCCTAGAAAATGAGGAAAACAATTTTTTTTTTCTTTTTAATCTATTGTGTACGGCGAATTCAGCTTTTACCGACAGCTAAATGGCAACTCTGGGAGGCGGGCATCGGCGATCGGCCCAACCTATCATCACTAGTTTGGTCCAACAACTGCAACCGCAGGTGCAAAGCACATGATTCAGTTCCTTTTTCTTCCCCCTTCAATTTGTATCTTTTGATTTCTCGCACGTTTTAACTGTAGAAGCCTACATTTAATTTTAGGGTATAATCACAGACAAAATTTATATCAATTGATAAGAATACTTTTTCCCGAAAAAAAAAATAAAAGATTATTTTAGTTCGAGTTATTAAAAAAATAAGAATTTTGTGGCGTATTCTGAAAATTTTACTAAGTTTCAAAAATCATACCCACCATAAACTTGTATTGGCTGATCTAGTAGATGTTTAGATATAATTAAACCAAAAAATACAAAGGGCATAGAACTTCACCCCAAAAAATGCAGACAACAAACCATCGTATTTTTTCAGAAAAAGCAAACTCAAATCCATGGATCCAATTCCAAACTGCACCAAGCAGGCCCTTCAGTGTTGGATCGATCAGTTGGGACTTCACGGCCCAGTTCAAATTAGTAAATTCATGTTTGTCAAGTGCTGTTTGGTGGTTTGACTGCTTGGTACCAGTAACAGTACGGTTCATTTGACGTTGAACCCGTTTTTCCTCTTAAAATTACCTTCCACTTCCGAAGAGATCCGCGAACCTGTAAGCTCTTCAGAAATCTTATTTTAAGTAGCACTGTTCTCACACTAACACGGGTTATGAGCACATACGAAGTTCAGACATGAAAATTCTCGATGATTTAAATCCTCAAACATACTTTTTCGTCCATGGCATTCTCTCTCTCGTCATTTTACGCAGCTGCTTTGGTTGGTCCAAACCAAGACCAAAAGCAAAAAATAGAGCGCCAGCCAAACATTAACCTAAGACCATTGGTTCCGGTACCGTCTTTAATTTCCGGATACAAACCCGCGATGGGAAATTACCTTGACCTTTCGGCGACATTACCCATTACTGTAGTTAGACACATGCATAATGCTGCAAGGGTTAAAGATAAAATGATGCAAGCTTTTCAAATAGTTTGCCAAAGCTTTTAGGATAAACTTGCATGCCAACAGTTCAACAAAGGGGAACGCGATTCAGGAGAGCAGTACCGGACCTCTCCTCATTAGGGTATTACTTATCTGAGGCACACTTTCATCTATTGATGACGACCTTAAAGAGAGATCAAAGCGACAGGAAAAGAAAGACGCCCTCCCTATCACGCGTAGACGGGATGCTAGCCCATAGCATACTTCTGAGTCCAGCTCCTTGCAGTTGTCTCGTACTTGCTCCTGTCGGTCTTGTACATGTGGGCAATTTCTGGCACCAGAGGGTCATCAGGGTTTGGGTCTGTCAACAGCGAACAAATCGAGAGCAGAACCTGGATATTCGTAAGGCAAATCTCATCAGATTTAAATCCAACCATAATATATCCACAGATAAAGTTATGCGCAAGATAATAGACACCCAATAAAACTACCAACAGCGGATTATGAACAAATCAGTTCACCAGTTTCAGTTTCTACCAGATTTAAGTTTCATAGAAACTGCTTATACATCCCACAGTCACCTTGGATATGGTGAGGGCAGGGCTCCACTGCTCCTTCAAAATATCGAGGCAAATGCTACCATTGCTATTGATATTTGGATGGAAGACCTTAGTCCTAAACGCAACCTGTCAAAAATTTGAAGTTAGACAGCTCTAAGTCGAAGAACTGAGAGCCAAAAAAACCATGACTTTGCCCATGACTAATCTACAACAAAATGTCCATAGAAAAAAGTACCCAAGAAAGACAGAAAAATTACAGAAATCTGGCTACACATGAAGCAATGACAAATAAATAAGAACAACAACAACAATTGATAAATGAAAAGAGAGTAGAGATGGCTGAGATAAGTTGAGATAAGTTTTATTAGCATCATGCACCCAGTGATTTATAAGCTGTTAAACTGCTCGATTGTTATCAATTCCACTACAAAGACCACCATATGCATGCAACTATTCCATACCATTTACGAAAGCATGCACAAATACTTCTATACCAAGGCACCAGTTCCCACCATGAGCCATTAAAAACCATGATCAAACTACATAAAGTTCAAGCCAATTCTTTGTTGAAGCCACACATATTTTTCAATCCGGTGATTATTCATGATCCCAATGAACATAAAAATATGTCAAATAATATAACAGGATATTAAAAAAGAAAAATTGACTAAAAATTGTTACAAATTCCAAGAGGAACATATCAACCTTAAAAAATTAAGTTTGCCAGAAAGACCAATTATCAAGTACCTTGGGAGGTTTGAATGGATAGTCTGGTGGGAAATGGATAGTCACAAGGAACACTCCACCTGCATATGGACTATCAGGAGGACCCATAATAGTTGCTTGCCAATGAAACATGTCTTCTGCAACAGGGCCTACAAACAACAAATTAAAGACTGAAAATAAGAATCTTCTTGAAGTAAGCACAAAGAGGAACCGGCAAGTAGAAGGAATGTAAAAGCAGCTCATAAAATAATATCTGGAATACAAAATTGTAGCATAGGCACAAAGATGTCAGCACCAACAAGCTGAAACGGGATTCAACAACTAGAGGAAGCGATGGCCTATTGCCCTTCTGGTCAAACATTTTTATTTTGTTGATAGTATCACAAGCATAATGATCATTGTCCTATTGATTTGAGGGATCATATTCCTAGTTCTGGAGAACCAACAAGCTGATAGCAGGTACTGGATAATGGAAAAGTACCACAGAATAACAAAATCCCAAGGATGAACTTCTCAGAGAATAAGTTTGGTTGACTCATAAGATTTCACAATCAAGCAAATACAAGAAATCTACTTCCAACAAGATCCACAAAGGATTGTGCATAACAAACAAGTAGTCCACCATCAGAAAGCAATGATTGCATTGTTTGCACTGATCAGATTCATCCTCGTTATAGCAAAGGTGTTGATAAACCTAAAAATTACGTTGAAGGTGGCACCATAAAACAACCACAACCTTTGATATATGAACTTGATGGTAAAGTCCAAATCGCGAAAGAAAATAGTCCAGATCAGCTTAGTCAAGCAACCAAATTCACCCGTGTAAAAACAGAAGGCAACACACACCAGATCCACCGTTCCAAGTATTCCTGATGACATCTGTGTTCCCATAACAATCTCGGCCCAAAACACAACTACAGCTAGTGTTTCACAAGAAGCAAATCACTAATTTACTGAACCCCTAATTTCCACTAAGTGGTGCTACCTATATGGATCCAGCATGGGAGTATTTTTTACAGCCACGCGAAGTGTAGACCTCTGGGAAACATGGGTCTGATTTTCATAAGAGTACTCGAAACTCCCGAAAACCAGTAGATCACGTGATTACAGAATCCATACGACAACCTAACGTCAACGAGCTCATCTATCGCTCCTAGAGACAAAAGGATTGGTCAATCGTGACTTCGTGCATGAATCTAAAGAGCTAAAAGTGGAAACAAAAATGAAACAGAAAAAATAAAAAAAAAATCACACAACTAAAAAAGTGATAAGATTAACCAGATCTGGAATTATTGTTCTAATTAAAGCGATTACGAAAATTAAAAAGTTAACGACAAAGGGTAAAAAACCAGCGCTGCAAGAGGTAGGAGGATCCTTCTGGAGATCCTTCAGCTCCTTCAAGATCCTCTTCGACGCCATGGAAGATCCTCCTCTCCTTCCTCCGATTCCGAGTTTTTGGAAATTACGATTCTGTCCCTGTCAAAGGCAAAGTAGATTAGAAACCCTAACTTGCCGGTCCTCCTCCTCATCCTCCTCCTCTTCAACGAAGCCAGAGAGAGAGAGAGAGAGAGAGAGAGAGAAGAGAGAGTGGATTCTAAAGTACCTGAGAGAGATCCTCCTCTCCTCGTTAGTTACGAGAGGTAATCGAGAGGAACACGCGAAGAAGAAGAAGAAGAAGAAGAAGGCAAGAAGGAAGAAGTGGAAGCTTTCTGCCTTATATATGTGGTTTGGAAAAAATATTAATAAAATAAGATGGATTGGACTAATCACTAATCAGAGAGAAAGGATTGGGCTACAGTAAAAAATCTAGTCAGACCGCATTCGTATTTTTTTAATGTAATATCGTATTATATATATTATTTATTTATTTTTATATTTAAGCAGAACACGTTAGCATTTGAGTATTTTTTATTTTTTGTGTTATTGATATTTTTGTAATACTGACAATTATTACATGCGATCTGTATAAATTATTTTGTACTTAATTTATCTTTTGATTTAGAATATGTTAAGGTAGTTTAATGGATGATATTGGAGACATTAAAAAATATAAAGCAATTTACTCTCTAGTTATTAATTTATAGTGAAATTAGTTATAAGATTAATGATATTTAAAAAAATATTTAACCGTCTTTTACTTTTGAGAAAAATTATTAGTATCTAATCTTGATGTATAATTCTTTTCATGTAAAATGAATTTTTATTACAGACAAAAAAATTATTCCTCAACCTTTGAAATACCATACACTATACGAACAAGATCAAGTGACCATTAACTCAAGAACACCAGCAACACTAACTAATTAAACACCATTTAACACGAAAAAACATCTAATCAGACTGTAGATGAATTAAAACCGATGACAGTGTGAGAGAATAGGGTGTAATAAAGGAGAGAATGTCGGGATTTCAGTTCAGCTCTGCTCCGGCCACATCATCATCGGCAACGGGCTTCACGACGCCGTCCCTGTTCGGAGCCACCACCGCCCCGACCACGAGGTCCCCTCGCTATTCGGAACAGCTTTGTCCTCTCCTACGTTCGGGACAGGGTTGACCACCTCCTCCCTTTTCGCAACCACCGCAAGGGCTGGATCGTCGGTAACTACTCCACCCATCAATAAAACTCGTGAACACTTTTGTTTATTGGTTTTTGATTTTGGTAAAATTTAATTTTAGTTTACGGGTTGTTTTTCTTGTGTTTTTGCAACTAAATATTCATGGTGGTATTCAAGATTAGAAGAAGATTTTTATTTTATATTTTGTGTAAGAGTATTATTCATCTTATATGATAAAAGTGCCCAAACTATTCAAAACAACTCTTTTATTGCTATTATTTTGTTTGTAAAATTTTCAACTAATTTCTCAGAAGAATTCAAAATTGTTAACATTTTATACTTTCTTTTGAAAATATTGACTATTTAAAATTGTCCTATATAAATATTTCAATATAAAATCATATCAAATTTATTAGTATTGCTATTCTGAAAACACGGCCAACTTTGGGCCTCTGGCATATGTTTGAAGCTATTTTAAGTTAAATTATCCCTAAAATGTTTTTTTAAATTTAATTGGAAACTTCTGCCTTTTTCCTAACCACTCGGGCAATTCTCTATTTTTTGTATAAATTACCATTTTATTTTAAGTACATAATTTTTTTGGGTGAAATTTTAAGTACATAATTGCATATGCGGATATGCCTCTTAAGTCTTAACACTTGGAGACCAAGCTCGATCCTGTACTATGTAATGGACTTATCAAACGGGGCCCATTACTCTCCAACCTTACAATGATCCATGGGCCTCATAACGGTTCCCAGAAATATTTCATGCCCATTTTTACAAGTCCAAATAGGATAAAAGTTGAAGATTTTTGCGTAAAATTGAATATCATCAATCCAAAGCATTTCGTGAGTTTCTGTAAACACAGAATTCACATAAATCATCCATAAAATAAAACCAAATTGTCGTGATCCGAAATATCTAAACCAGAAGAACTAAGGAAGTCAAATGCCTCACAGTTGCATAAAAGTGTACATTGACAACAACGACCAGCCAAAGATTGACCTGTAACTAAACTAACACTAAAAGATTCAATTAGGAATCGTTCAAAGAAGGGGCAATCTGGCATTTGAGATAAATAAAGACGGAGAGAAAAGGGACACAAGACTATGGAGGAAGCTCAATCATTCTGAATCATAGAGAATTCTCCCTTGGAACTATGGAGGCAGTGGTGTGGAACATCCCGACACGCTTGCTGGTGATAGCCGGCTCTCGGTATTGATCCGTCGAATGCTTTCCAACATTGTTACCAAGTCTGCCATCTTCGGCCGTAGGTCGGGTACCCTCGCCACGCAAGACATTGCTATCTGTAACATCTCCACCAGCTCTTCCTCAATGTTCGGATGCCTCATCAGCTCGATGTCGAAAACTTCAGCGGTCCATTCTTCTCGCACTACTGAATGAACCCATCTAACCAGGTGGATGATCTCGTCCCCGCCGGTGGTGTGGATCGGAGACTTTGCAGTTAAGAGTTCCAACAGCACCACCCCGAAGCTGTAGACATCTGAAGGCTGTGATGATTTCCTGGTGTCCGTCACTTCAGGGGCTCGATAACCGGCAGCACGGGCGACGGGTGGTGCTAGAGGGCTCATTATGGCTGACAATCCATGGTCAGACACACAACCGTAGCCTTCTGAATTGAGGAATATGTTAGAGGCTTTTACATTCCCGTGAACGAATTTTCCACCATTCTCGGTATGGACACGCGCAATGCCTCTAGCAGCGCCTACAGCAATCTTCATTCTTGTATCCCAATCCAAAGGAATCCGTTCCCCACCTCTACTACCTGGAAAGTGACGTAGATAAGAACATATCCACACATCTTTATTTGCGCAGGGTAATATATGAATTTACAGAATCAAAGATCTACCAAAAACTAGTTAACACTTTCCTTTTCCACGTGACAACAAGCTAACTGATCTCACAAAGATGACGACAAACATCACACGAGTTAGTACAAAACAAAGAACAAACTGACAGATTAGATATCCTCCTAACACTAGATTGAGCTGATTTACATTAAAGCCTGTTCTCGATTGAAGTATGCAAAATTCCGTTGTAATGAACTTGAACGGCCCTCTTTTCCTCCAATAAAACCCCAATTACTTTCATAAATCCGTAGCTGCCTTGACTAGGTCAATGTGCATGTTGCATCAGTTATTAGCTAAATTACTAAAATTTTCCCTCTCCAAAAATGAATGCATGTGCAGTTCTACGCCTTCCTATTTGATTTCAGAATCCGATAAATGGCCAAATTAGGAAATGTGAAATGAATGTCGGAGGAGACTAACTAACCGTGTAGCATGGAGGAAACACTTCCTTGGTTGTAGTATTCGCACACCATCAACTTCTCGTCTTTGGAATGGTAGTACGCTTTTAACTCCACAACATTCTCGTGCCTGATGCTACCGATAATTTCCATCTGCTGCTCAAATTCGCGCTTTCCTGCACTCACTTCCTTCAACCTTTTCACCACAACAGTAGCATCCTCCAGTGTTGCTCTGTAAGCCATACCAAATGTACCCTTTCCCAGTATCTCAGCGGACGCCGTCAACAAATCTTCCAAATCAAATGCGTAGTTACACCCCTCGAAGAAAACCATTCTATTACCCGCATCCTCGTTCCTTGAGATAGCCTTCTCTGTTGACATTCCACCTTTCTTTAACTTCCCGGGATTCTCGTCATGCTGACCAACCTTCTTCTTCCACACGCAAAATACAATTATTGAAGCAAGCAGCAGAAACCCCGCGGCACAGGAACCGGCAACAACAGCCAACAATGCCATTTGACGCATCCCCTTAGTGGTGCTCGGCTTTGCATTACGCGAATTAGGAGGAGTAACAGAGGGCAAACCATGAGAACCTATGCCCCAACCCGAAACGTTGTTACCAGCAAATGCAGAATCAGGAAACCTCCCTAACGACATTGGCACTTCACCACTAAGGTTATTATTAGACAAGTTGATCAGCTGCAAGGAGGGCAAATCAAGGTCGGGAATTTTGCCCGAGAGCGAATTGTTGGCCAGGTTCAGGCCAACAAGGTGGCTCAAGCTCGAAATTGAGCTGGGAACACTCCCATTAAATGCATTGTTGGACAAATTGACAATGATTAGATTACCCCAAACAGACCAATCAACAGGCAGTGCCCCAACTAAGTTGTTGGACTGAAGATACATAAAAGACAGGTTCTTCAACTTGTAAAGATCAGTAGGGAAGCCCCCAGATATACCATTGGATCTGAGGCTGAGGACCTCCAACGCGGATAGGCGGCTGAGGGTGTTGGCCGGAAATGGACCAGTGAACCCAACCCCGGGAAGCCGGACCGCCACAACACGTGACCCATCTTCACTGCACGTGACCCCTGTCCAGTTATTACACACAGGGGAATTCTGGTTCCAGTTAAGTGGGCGAGAATGAGGCAAATTGTTGATAAAATCAAGCAAGGCTTGCTTATCCCCAACTGGGTCTGGTTCAACCACAACCAAAGATGCGAACACTAAAATGGAAACCAAAAGACTCCAACTTTCCATTACATTAGCCAAGTTGGTGTCTTTTTTCTCACTCTGAGCCTGCAAAAATGGAAGCTTACATCTGTTAAGTACTTAAACCAGTGAAGTGAAAAAAGATGGTATGAATTAAAGGTACAAATTTGAAAAACAGGAAACACAAAAAGCTAAAGAGGGAGAGAACCTTTAGAAAAAAGAGAGGGAGGCAAAAGAACAGAAGGAAATTAAATTAAAGGACAGACAGTACCGAGATAAATGTCGGGTAAGAAGCAAAGTGTACTCTGGGGGATTCGTTTAAACAATAAATTTCCAATCTTTGTCAGGTTCTAACATATGGGATTTGGTCAAAAAGTGAGCTTTGCCTCTCCTTCTCCACCTCCCTTTTATCATCATCCAGTTCTCGTTTTCTCTCGTTTTCTTTCTTTTCTAGTTAAAAAATCAACCTTAAAAAATTTGTCTTTGTAACTTTATTTTAAAATTGAGACCCAGAATTTATATGGGGAGTCTCTTTTTTTGTCCATAGCTGTAAGAAGTAACATGCTTTTTGGGAACAGAACAACAACGTACTGTACAAACGCCCAAAAATAAAGCACGGGAAAAAGCATCGTAACCTAATCTTTCACTCACTCATTCCATGCTTTTTTTAACTCTTGACAGATTATACTAATCTTGAGTCAAACATGTTCACGCCAAAATAGCAAGTGAGTAAATACTAGCATGTTAGAATTGGTGGCTTTTAACGAGAGAAACGGAAGGAGGAACAAGAAGAAAAAAAAATACTTAACATTGACTACTGGGTCACTCACTAACCACTAAGTACAATAAATATTCATAAATTAATATTTATACAAATTAGTTAGATAATAATTATAATAAGATATTTTCATGAATTTGTAATTTTTTCTTTCTCCTTTATTCTCTTCAAAATCGACGTTGTTGATAGTTTATATTAATTAAGAATGCAAAAAAAAAGTTTTAGTTTTTTACGTGCAAGGATTATTGGGAAAACAATAGAAGTTGGTATGATTGATAAATAATTGAATTTAAAATATATGTATTGTATTTAAATTTTAAATTTTAAAAATATATTATTGCAAATCATTCTAAAATATAGTTCCATAATAGTTAATTGTGAATAACAAGTTTTAAAGCTTTTGTCTAAGAGTTGGGAGATGGACATCCAATACACCTGGCGAGAGGGTTACCAGCTGGCAGACACACTCTCAAAACATGCTTATAGATTGGGCTTGACTTTACTATTTGATGATTTGAGGGGTACTAATGTTTCTTGTTATATTCTTGCAGACAATGATTATTTACTGGGGTTCATTGCGGCATCAATGCATTTTTTTCTCATATAGGTTTTTTTCACTGAATTTTTTTGTTCGAGAATTTTATTGAAACCAGTGACCACATTCTCGTGAGAGAGAATCCCATTTCTGAAATAATCGATCTTAGTCTGAGTTGTTCTTTTTGAGGGGAAGACCTCCCTAGTAACTTTCTTGCTTATAGTAATTCCTTTCATGATTTGTACTATGACTTTTTTCCGTATTATATATAGAGGCTTGGCCATACTCTTTTAAAAAAATAAAATAGGAAGCCACTTCCTAAAAGATACCATTGAAACAAAAGCTAAGAGCCTGACGCGCGGAAAAGCAGGTTAAAATTTTGCAAAAAAAATAATCTAAATTTGTTATCACTTAGAAGTTGGAACAAACTCCATCAATTTTTCTATATTTTACAGCAAAAAATGAGGTGGGGCTATGTCCTTGGTTTAGATATTTAAATATCACTCTTTCTGAGATTCTAAAATTTTAGATTTGGTCAAAAATTGAATTATGCTCCCTATGTCAAATCAATCGTAGTTAAGCTAAAATCACTTAATAAGGGAATGAGATATTTATATCGTACACACATCCATCATCGAGGTTTGTTAAGTTGAATACTGATGAAGTGTCAACTAGCAACCCTAGAGCATCTGGTGGTGCAGGAGGAATTATTTGCGACACAACATGTTGATAATTACACAGCTTTGCCAAATATATAGGTTGTTGTAGTTTTTTGTTTCTAGGTTTTGGACTCTAGTATTTGAACTTGAGCTCACATATGAATGTGGTTACCAATAAGTGGTGGTAGAAGTAGATTCCTCCCTAACTCATCTCTCTGTCAGTCGTAATATTGACCAAAAATATCCACATGTGAATCTGATTAGATACACACGTAGTTTATTTGATCGAAATTGGGTGACAGTAATTTATGTTCCAAGAGGGTAATCGGGGACAAAGTATGCCTTTTCCATTGGACATGATTTTGTAAATGCAAATGTCTTTTGATTTTTGCATAAATGTTTATCTTTTTTTTTTTAATGAGTTACTCTATCATAATGTACTCATATTATTTCTAGCACGTAA
>SOPF01030777.1:0-10978 GCA_012979155.1 Hypericum perforatum
AAAGGATGCAAGTTAGGCGGCAATGTAGGTTCGTGTTCTTATCCTCGGTGCTTGCAGACAAAAAAATTGGTTGATCATTTTAGAACATGTAGGGTTGCATCTTGCCCTGTTTGCGTTCCTGTGAGAAAATTCAGCGAGAGTTATGCCAAGGCACGATCACAGGCAACTGGTGAAATGCGGGAGCAGCAACAACCTTCATTAAAACGTGTGAAGATGGAGCAGTCTCCAAAATCTCTGAAGCAGGAGACTGGAGCTGCTTTTATTTCAGCTCCTAAAATTGACGATAGCCATTTATCCAAGGATGTGCAGTACCAGCCTGTTGAAGCTTCTATGCCTAGTAAATCCGAGTACTCAGAAGTTAAGTCGGAAATTCCTGTAAATTCTAGACAAGGAAGCCCTAGCAAAAACAGTGTCAAGAAGGATGGCATGGAAGCTACAAACAGCCAAACAACTAGTCGACAATTTGTGAATGATGAGTTTTCAGGTTTAGTCAAAGAAGATGATATTAATGATATTAATGTTGAAAAAGAGAGTGACAGTGTGAAGCAAGATAATTCTGCACAGCCTGCTGAAAATGTAGTTGGAACAAAGTCTGGGAAGCCAAAAGTAAAAGGAGTATCATTGACTGAGTTGTTCACCCCTGAGCAAGTTAGAGAACATATTGCAGGCCTTAGACAGTGGGTTGGTCAGGTCTGGATTCCTCTTTCGCTTTCAAGTTCTTTAGCTTCTTTTTGTCACTAACATTAAAGAAAAGTTCTTTTTTGTGGCTTTACAAATGTGACAATATACTGTTATTGATATCTAATTTCTCTTTCAGTTGAGTTGATTACCTGAAAGAATAGCTGGATTATGAAATGCTAATGTACACGAGATACTAAATCATGTTTTTTTTATCTCTTTTCTTTTCCATAGAGCAAGGCTAAAGCGGAGAAAAATCAAGCAATGGAACATTCCATGAGTGAGAACTCATGCCAATTGTGTGCTGTAGAAAAGCTTACTTTCGAGCCACCACCTATATATTGCTCACACTGTGGTGGTAGGATTAAGCGGAATGCAATGTATTATACTGTGGGGTCTGGTGATACGCGGCACTACTTTTGTATTCCTTGTTACAATGATGCTCGTGGAGACTTGATAGTTGTTGATGGGATTTCCATTCCAAAAGCTAAACTTGAAAAGAAGAAGAACGATGAGGAAACTGAAGAATGGGTATGTAACTGTTTGTCATTTTTATTGCATACATCTATGATTAATTGCACTAAGTAATTATTTGTTGGTCAACCAGTGGGTTCAATGTGACAAGTGTGAAGCTTGGCAACATCAAATTTGCACTTTGTTTAATGGTCGGAGAAATGATGGGGGGCAAGCTGAATACACTTGCCCAAACTGTTATATCGAAGAAGTTGAAAGAGGAGAGAGAAAGCCTTTACCTCAGAGTGCTGTTCTTGGGGCTAAAGATTTACCAAAGACAGTACTTAGTGACCACATAGAGCAGCGGCTATTTAAAAGATTGAGGCAGGAAAGACAGGAGAGGGCCAGGGTTCAAGGAAAAAGCTACGATGAGGTGATCCGTGTTCTCCAAAGTTCTATTTGTATTTAAAAATCACTTAACATTATGCTTGGCATATGCGTACTAGAAGGTATCTGGATTGCATTTGAGGTAGCTGGTCTTTCTCCAAAGGTTAGCATAAAAAATATGAGATGTTTGTGTTAAAAAAGTCACTTGTAAAAGCATCAGAGTAAAAGTCATATGCTTACTCTAATTGGCAGTTTTTGTATGTCGCTCCCGCGGCTAACTGATGCTAGAATTTGGTCCCTAGCTTGACGATGCACTAACGGCATTTAGGGAATGTGAACCACGTAGATTGGGGCACACTGGTTAATTGAATGAATCGGAGTCTCTGTGTTTTCAGGTAGTTGGAGCAGAATCACTTGTTGTTCGAGTTGTTTCATCTGTTGACAAAAAGTTGGAAGTGAAGCCGAGGTTTCTTGAAATTTTTCGGGAAGAGAATTACCCAACTGAATTCCCATACAAGTCAAAGGTATGTTTGATGCGCCCAAAATTATGTGGATGTAATTCTGTGTTTTCTTTTAATTGAGCTTGAAGGATTCGTGATTTCTCTTGAATGTTGAAGGGTGCAAATTATTAATATTGTTATTACTTTCTTTTACTATTATTATTATTACTACTACTGCTACTTTGATTATTATTACTACTCATCAGTTAAAAGAAACTCATTAAAAAACTGGACCATGCCAAAAAAAAAAAAAAAACAGTTTGTCCCATCTCCCTCCTATAAATGCTAACAACTCCTCTCAGATGTTTACCACCTTTTATAATGGCAATCCGGAAACACCATACATTTCTTGTGTTCTTTGCAGTCCTCCTCTTATCAAGACCATATTTGGCCACCACTGGTCTCCTCCACAGCTGTGTTTTTCCTCAATAATGGACCCTCTTTACCAGTTACTTAATGAACCTATAATCTTCTAATCCAAGTCCTACATTTGATAGAGAAATTGCGAGATGGTTCTTGAATCACTATTACACTTATGATTCTGCCTTATTTGATAAGGATTTGAAATATCTACCGAGTGGCAAAATGTAAAATTCCTGCAGATTTGTGTCTCGACTCGAAGAAACAATTGTACAACTATAACAATTTTTTTTTTCTTCCAGGTTCTGTTACTGTTTCAGAAAATCGAAGGGGTGGAAGTTTGTTTATTTGGCATGTATGTCCAAGAATTTGGATCAGAATGCGAATTACCAAATCAGCGACGTGTCTATTTGTCATACCTGGATTCTGTGAAGTACTTCAGACCTGACATTAGAGCAGTGACAGGGGAAGCATTGCGTACATTTGTCTACCATGAGATATTGGTTAGTCTCAATTTGTCATCATCTCTCTCGTTGGCAATATGTGCAGTTGCCAACAGAAGAAGTGGTTTGTTAACCTCTAGGATTGATTTCTGCAGATTGGATACCTTGAATACTGCAAGAAGAGAGGCTTTACAAGTTGCTATATATGGGCTTGCCCTCCGCTGAAGGGTGAAGACTATATATTGTACTGTCACCCTGAAATCCAGAAGACGCCAAAGTCCGATAAACTCCGGGATTGGTAAGATTACTCATGGCATAGATAAATGATATCTTCTCCCAACTTAATTCTACAGTTGAAAGTTGTCACTAACTACTACAATACTACCTTGGTTGCTTAATATCATGTTGTTTCAGGTACTTGGCAATGCTCAGGAAAGCTTCGAAGGAGTCTGTTGTGGTAGAGCTCACTAATTTGTATGATCATTTCTTTACATGTATGGGTGAGTGCAAGGCAAAGGTTACAGCAGCTCGGCTGCCTTACTTCGATGGTGACTACTGGCCTGGTGCTGCCGAGGATTTAATATATCAGCTAAACCAAGAAGAAGATGGAAGAAAACAAAATAAAAAGGGAACCATTAAAAAGACCATGACAAAGAGGGCTTTGAAAGCCTCCGGCCAGACAGATCTATCAGGGAATGCTTCAAAGGATCTGCTGCTGATGCACAGAGTAACCTTTTTGCCGCTAACTTTTCGGGTCTTTTCTCCCTTCTTCTCTTTTCGAAGATCCTTATATACCTGTTTCTATTTTCCAGCTTGGTGAGACAATCAGCCCGATGAAGGAAGACTTTATCATGGTTCATCTACAGCATTGTTGTACACATTGTTGCGTCCTGATGGTATCAGGGAACCGTTGGGTTTGCAGTCAATGCAAGAATTTTCAGATCTGCGACAAGTGAGCTTTGGTTTCTTATCTTGCCTCATCATTCAGATTATTATATGTAGTATTTTTATATGAGAAACTATTACCAATTAGCTCTTAAGCTGTTAACATTAACCATTCTGTTTATGTTGCTGCTGATATGTATTTTTTACTTGGTCTTGCAACTTAGATGATCTCACTCTGCTTCCTTGAAACTTCCTCTAAACTTGTTGTTCATACTTATTTTTAGTATTGTGCTTGCATTTCTCTTTCACATTCATGTGAAGCTTATTTAATGAGCTAAAAGTATCTTCCTTCTTCTGAAGGTGCTATGAAGCCGAACAGAAACGTGAAGAGAGAGAGCAGCACCCAGTCCACCACAGGGATAAGCATGTGCTCTATCCAGTAAGTGATTTGACCACAGTGGATGGATGTGTTGTGTTTCTGTAGTAGAAGTCGAAGACACAGTTGTTATTCCTTCCACCTTACGGAGAAACAACATTTCTGAATTTGCAGGTTGAGATAACGGATGTGCCTGCTGATACGAAGGATAAAGATGAAATTCTCGAGAGCGAGTTTTTTGACACGAGACAAGCATTTCTTAGTCTTTGTCAAGGAAATCATTATCAGTATGACACTTTGAGGAGGGCTAAACATTCGTCAATGATGGTTCTTTACCATCTCCATAATCCAACTGCTCCCGCCTTTGTCACCACATGCAATGTGTGCCATCTTGATATTGAAGCGGGTCAAGGTTGGCGCTGTGAAGTTTGCCCCGAGTATGATGTGTGCAATTCTTGTTATCAAAAGGATGGTGGTGTTGATCATCCTCACAAGTTGACAAATCATCCATCTACGGCTGAACGCGATGCACAGAATAAAGAAGCCAGGCAACAAAGAGTTGTGCAGGTATCTTATGGAACAACATCTAGATGCTTCATTTACTTTATTTTTCTCCTACAGTATAAATATTAGCATTTATCTCTTGATGAAGATCTGAGATGCTACTTTCTTAACCCTTACATAAATTTTAGCTGCCATGAGACCTCATAAAGAAAAGTGAACTCTTTATTGATGTTTTATTCATAATGAGCTGTTAATTTAACAAATTTGCATCGCTCTACAAATCTTACGTTTTTTAACTGGAAATTGCAAGTAGAACTGGAGATGAATCTGGATAAATGGGCGCACTTTTCTCAACATTTTGCTTCATTTGTCATTGCAGCTGAGGAAAATGCTTGATCTTCTGGTGCATGCATCACAATGTCGCTCTGCCCTTTGTCAATACCCAAATTGTCGAAAGGTAAAGGGGCTTTTCCGACATGGGATTACCTGCAGAACTCGTGCATCTGGAGGATGTATTCTCTGCAAGAAAATGTGGTACCTCTTACAACTGCATGCTAGGGCATGCAAGGAATCGGAATGCCATGTACCACGCTGCAAGTATGCATCCTACTTCACAGCTACTTTGGACCCCAATATTAATTTCTGGATATCTCTTGGTAAGCTGATTTGTCGTTTCGTTTAATGTCCAATTTTTTAGAGATTTGAAAGAACATTGTAGAAGGCTTCAACAGCAGGCCGATTCTAGGCGAAGGGCTGCTGTGACGGAGATGATGCGACAAAGAGCTGCAGAGGTTGCAGGCAACTCAGGGTAGTCAGTTGGAGAGGTATGTAGACAGTTTGCTTTTTGTTGCGCCACCGATGGTGCTTGGAATTCGGCTGCGAGAGAAACCGTGGGCCTGTACATCACAACAGCGCAGCATTTTTTGGTTTCCGGGTCACTGAACGGAAGGGATCTATTCATTCATTCATGGCCCTTTGGAATCCCTTTTACTGCGGAAGCGGGAGTCTATCGGTCGAAGCCGTCCGCTCCACATACCAGCAGTGTCTCTAACCATATATGCTTCAAAAGTGTATAGGAGTGTACTGATGTGTCTAGTTGGTGATTCTTTGAGTTCATCCCCAAGTTTGTAATTTTGTTGTTAGTTCCACCATTTTGGTGGCCTGTATACCATATTTATTCTAATCTTAAGTCTTTAGATTATAGAATGCTACTCTTCTTACGGAGAAAAGTTTGGGGATTTTTGTTCAAGGGAAAAGTTCCATTTAGTCCTCTTATTTTTTCCCACTTGAATGATGGACCCTTGATTTTTTAGAATCTGGTGATTTATAGATGACGCAATTATAGTTCAGTGCCCAATAGTTATGATTTTATCGAATGACAAATTAATTATAGATATTACATAGTTCTTTCTCCCTTTCCAATATTTTATTGACAAATGAATCATTCCAAATTGTCACTTGATTTAGAAAGTGGTTTGGCTGACATCAATTCAGGGTCATTTCCTTTTATGTCACTCACATTTGGACTCTTTTTAACTTTTTTGGGGCTTTGTACGTTTTTCTCAGTTAAGTTTCTTTTAGCAAGAAAAATACATTGGTATAATTCATTTTTGCCCTATAATTAGAGTAAATATATTGATAAAATTCTGTAGTTTGAGAACAGCCGTTTCCAGCAGTTGTTCCCTTCCAAGGACAGGTTCTTATGCTTTACTCACCCGTCCGTCATTGGAAACACCAATTCTTGTCCGACTTACATGTGTTAAGCATGCCGCTAGCGTTCATATATTTTTCCCTGATTGTCCCCAGATCATCGGAGCAAGCTCTTGTGCTCTACCACTGGGCTGGACTTTATCCTTTTAACGCTCAAGGCTCCGTGAATTATGCAGTCAAGTCCACACAATTTCAGCAGCTTTGCAATTTAACACTCATTTGCATTGTAACAAAATGTATGAACTTCACATAAAATTCTATGGAAAATGTATGAAATTCACATTAAAAAGTCCCATAATTTCATAGTATTAATACCGGTCATTAGGTAACAACATTTATATTTTGAGGGAAATTGGAAGTGAACGTGGCGGGTCTCCTGCCTCCGAAACCTGATATTGCCCATTATGTGGTCTAAATTCCACCCCATTTTGGTTTTTCTCATTTGTAATTTTGGAAGCTTTCTCAAACACCAACCACGCGTTACTTCCCGACACTTTAATTGCTTACCGAATTTATTTATTTTTTCTATTTCTCTATATTTAATTGTGATAATTATTATACATTCATGCATTCTTGAGGGAAGTTCAACTACGATTAATTTGTGATTTCGTAAAATCCTGACCAAATTTAAATACTATTTAATAGTCCACAAAAAATTATCCAAGTGAATTTTCGTAAAATGTTTCAATAAAATGATAAAATTTTATCAACACTACTATCTTATATGAATTTAAATGTAAAAAAATACAATCAAGTAACTTACTTAGCACACGACTTTCTTTTAACGTCGGATCCTAGTGGAAACTTTTTTTAATAATTTTTATAATCCGTAAAAAAAAGTTGAAAAAAATTAAGTTTCTTATTGATTGAACCAAGCTTGTAATTCAACTTGTTCACGACTTACTGAGAGAACATTCTGGACATTTACTATCTGATTGATAAAAAAAAAACATTCGAGACATTTAGACCACCCGCAGCGGCAGGGGCGTGCGGCCCCGGTCCGCCACGTGTCGGGCACCCATTGGGCAATCCGGGCGCCTCACTGACACGTGCGGCGCCTTCGCGTGTCAGCGAGCGCCCCTAACGTGGCCCTCTCTGATTGGGTCACGTCGCCCTATCCGTTATTTTATTTTATTTTTTAAAAATCAGAAAAAATGGAAAAAATAATAAAAATTTTCTAAATTCTTTTTAAATTTTTTTCAATATTTCTGTCCAAACAAATTTTTTAAAAATTTTATAATAATGTTTTTAAATTTTTTCAATCCAAAAAATGAGATTTTTCTGATCGAAAAAAATGTGTGCGGTCCAAATTTGTTGAAAAAAATGTGTGGTCCAAAATCATTTGAAAAATCTATAGATTGATACACCTTCTTCATAAATTTTCACACCAAATCATCTCCTCTCCTTAGAAAAAAAAAGTATGGATCCGATTAGTTCTGATTCTAGTTCGGATTTTCATGATAGTTCAGGAGATAAAGATAATAGGTTAGTAATCATTTATATGCAGCAATGGCAAGCCGCAATGGATGCTAGCATTTGTGCCGAACAGGCCGCTATTCTAAGGAGGCGAGCTACGGCGATTCCTCGTGCACCAAGACGCTATATCAACTTGGAACGACAACTTGGTGGAGAGCGCTTAGTGCAAGATTATTTCGCTGAATTGCCAACATATGGAGCTGATATGTTCTGATGTCAGTTTTGTATGCACAGACCTTTGTTCCTCCGAATAGTTGAAGAGGTGAGTATCATTGATCCTTACTTTCAACAATCATATGATGCTGTAGGGAGACTCGGGCTTTTGACTTTACAAAAATATATTGCAGCGATGAGAGTTCTTGCATACGGTTCAGCAGTGGACATCGTGGATGAATATCTTAGAATTGCCGAATCTACCACATGGCAAGCTTTTGAGAAATTCATAGATGGCGTCACGGCTTATTTTGGTGCAAAGTATCTGAGGAAGCCCAATGAATAAAATCTCGCTTGTCTACTCCATGTGGCAGAGCAATGTGGTTTCCTAGGCATGATAGGTAGTATGATTGCATTAGGAATGGAAGAATTGGCCAACCGCCTGGGCTGGACAATATGGTGGGAGAAGTGGCAAACCAACAATCATATTGGAAGCGGTTGCTTCATATGACCTATGGATATGGCACGCCTTCTTTGGAACACCAGTACTTGTAATGATATCAATGTGTTACAACAGTCTCCTATTTTTTTTGATGTTTTAGAAGGTCGTGCACCTAAATTGAGCTATACTGTGAATGAAACCCATAGAGAGTTGCCATATTATCTCACTGAGGGGATATATCCACAATGGGTTACCTTTGTGAAGTCAGTAACATCTTCGTCCACCTGAAAGTTGAAGATATTCGCTAAACATCAAGAAGGATACAGAAAGGATGTGAAGAGGGCATTTGTAGTTTTTCAAGCTCGCTTTGCGTTCATAAAAAATTCATGTCTTCTTTGGAATCAAGAATTCATTGGTAAAGTTATGATTGCTTATATCATACTGCATAATATGATAGTGGAAGATGAACGTGATGGATATGGACTTTATTGTCCAGAAGAATTTTTCAATGAATCAGCAGTGAGTAGCACCCTTATAAACTACGAATACTCTACCCAATGCATTAGATCTGTATCAAGTTTCATGACCGCTGATTCTCAGATTCAGAATAGAGAAGCCCATATCGCTCTCCATAAAGACTTAGTTAAGCACGTTTGGACTAAGTTTGGTAGTAGTAATTAGTTATGTAATTTGAAAATCTATGTTATTTCTTGCATTTTGTAGTTCCTTTTGTAAATTAAAATTTTTAATAAAATTTCAGTTTTGAAAAATTATGTGCTTCAATTTTCTATTTTGCGTTTTAGAAGTTACGCAAAAAAATAATCGAGTTTAATATAGTTAGCTGCATTTTAAAAAAAGCTGAGTTGAAAAAAAAGTTGATGTGGCTGGGGGCACGAGCACTGTAGCAGGGGCACTACTGTGAGCTAAAAAACTGAGAGTAGGAATACGCTGATGTGGCACCCAGGGCACGGACTATAGCAGGGGCACGGATGCGAGTGGTCTTATCTGTTTCTTTTTGAAGAGTAATTTGACTGTAACATGCATGAGTTCTTCTTACAAGTTACAGCAACTCATTGTAACCAGACCATTCCAAAGAAGACAAGACAAGACAAGACCAGTTCAACTATAGAGAGAGAGAGTGGAGAGAGAGATGAGACTAACAGGAATAAGTAGAACTCCTCCAGTTCAACTAAATTCCAAGTACTAGTTTAAGGATTGTTAACCACCATCATCTGATCTTCACCATCACCTCTATTTTCACCCACAACTCCTTTCTTTCTCTCTCCGGACCAAACCCAGATCACTTGTTACCCCTCCCTTAGAGGCCAAGAAAAAAGAGGAGGGAGATGATGTTACCGAGTTGGGTACTTCTTCCTAGGATGATGATCAGTAGTAGTCTTTGAGCGTGGATAATCTAAAACTGGTGAACCCAGTTGGACTCGGGAGGAAGTCAGGTAGATATTCGATGAGATGTGTGTTGTTAAGTCTTTTTCTCGATAGACTAGGATGTGCTGTATTTCACGTTAAAAACGTAAAAGTGCAATTCAGATAGTCCTACGTTCTCGATCCGAAGCTAGTTGAAGATTCGTGCGATTTTTATGCCACCTGGCCTCCTATGGCGCGCGCCAACAGTACCTATTACGCACGCCAATGGTGTCCAAAAGAGCTAGCCTCACGCTTTTCTTGCGGCCCAAGTCAGGACACGAGTGGCGCGCGCCAATGCCTATTGCGCACGCCAATGTTCTTCGTGCAAGAACAACGGCGCGCACCAATGCCTTATGGCATGCTCCCACTTTACACAGACTAAGCATAGAGTAAGTCTGGTTTTGTCGATCCTCAGGGAATTGCGTTCTAATGCTTCGTACTTAGTTTCCAAACTTGTTTAGGAGTAAATTATGATGATTGGTTGATTGATAACTCTAACAAACTTCTACATTAACGATTTACAGATTTAGCAAGTTTAAAGTCTTATGAACTTCAAAACACAAAGTTTACAATCTGATTTAGCAAATTTAACTAAGAGTAAGTTTAGTACCTTTGAAACTCATGTAACCAACTAACTTAGGGGTATGTTATGTTCGTATTATGATCCGAGTGTTTCATTAGCAAAAAATCCTCACTTTCGTGCAAGAATTGTCTAAATTGCTCTTAGCAAAACTTGAACCAACTAGATGTTCTTTTGACCCCACTAGCTGATTCAAATCAAGCTAAGAAACAACTATATTTATCACTCAGTGGACAACTAACTACTTAAGTAGATTTCTCATTAATTAAGCACTTAGTCATCTAGTTAATTTTTACAATAATTTCATCACCTTTCGGTCTTAAGCATTAGCTAAGTTCATTATTATGGTTAATCACATAGATTTTATCACAGCTAAGTAGTCTAAATCGTTGTCAAAGGTAAGAACTAATAATGATCATAATCTAGGTGATTCCATAATTAAGCTTTAAGTTCTTTAACTAGAACATATTTCATGCATGTTTAACCCCTCAAATTAGTTGATTACATGTTAGTTTCTAAGTCCTAAACTCACAGAATATACTACTCACACATGCTTATATAAAAACACAATTTAAACATCAAAACACTTAACATAATTACCAAAAG
>SOPF01030778.1:0-10824 GCA_012979155.1 Hypericum perforatum
ATAACCAAGCAAACCAGTAATGAAAAGAAGCAAACCAGCAATACAACCAAATAAACCAGTAATACAACAAAAAAACCAGCAATGCAGCCAACAAAACCATTAATGCAACCAAACAAACCAGTAATGTAACTAAGCAAACCAGTAATACAACAAAAAAAACCAGCAATGCAGCTAATAAAACTATCAATACAACCAAACAAACCAGTAATGTTACTAAATAAACTAATAATACAACCAAATAAACCAGTAATACAACAAAAAAAACCAGCAATGCAGCCAACGAAACCATCAATACAACCAAGCAAATCAGCAATACAACGAAGCAAACCAGTAAAATAACTAACGAAATGAGTAATACAACAAAATAAACCGGTAATATAACCAAGCAAACCACCAATATAATTAACGAAACCAGTAATGTAACTAAAAAAACCAGTAATACAGCCAACCAAACCAGCAATGCAAAAAATAAACCATCAATGCAAACCGACCAAACCAGTATGTAGTTAGTGGATGAATAGTTAGTGGATGAATAGTAGTGGTGGGTAAATTGACATATATATCCTCCTCAGTATATACTGAGGAAATGCATCCTCAGCACCGTTTCCACTCCCGTATGTATATGATTGGGGTTTTGGGTTTTGATATAAGTAAGAGTTCTGGTATGAATATGATTTTGTACATATAAGATTATTTCCACACCTTCGAGGTCTTATAATTTATGCGCATCATTTTAAAGGAGCCATCGGATAATCCTAGGTGTGTGTAATCAAATAGATAAGGAATGTGAAAATTCTTTCACCTTATGAAAGAATATTCTTCCATCTTTTAGGCCCGTAAAACGAGAACAAAAGGATATACATCTGGGCCTCACGAAATACCTGTCATAAATATATTATGTTAAACTCAAGAGTTCCATTCGTGTTAGTTAGTTAGTTAATGTAGGGTTGATTGTTAAAGTACGTGGTTGTCAAGATAAATATTGTTGTAGTTCTATTTTTTACATAATGAATTATTTGACTTACCTTAGTTTAGTATATGACTTAGATCGCACGTGAGAGATACAAAATTGGGAGTAGATTGGAATTTACATGCATGCGTCTTGTTATTTTCTTTTTATAATAAAAATTATTAGAATTTTTCTGATTTAAAGTACTATGTTATTTATGTACTATTATTTTAATGATATTTAATAAATTCTAGATTTTGAATTTATTTTATAATAAAATTTGGTATTAAATGAGATAGTTCGTACAATTGTAACTTCCAGTTCCTGGTTGTGACACGATTACCTGTAAAAAAAATAGCTTTTTATCTGCCATCACCTACTTTCTCTTCCGATGTCCTTTTTTCTTGAATTAGTTGGCCGTACGTTGCTGAGATAGATTAACGAATTGAACCATCGTGAGTTGTTAGAAGTAACTAATACCCAAGAGAATATAACCAATTCTGCATTTAAACAAAGAGTGAAGTAACTAATACTACATTTTATTTAGTAGTTGTACTGAATACCAAAAACTATGATCTTGCGTTGGAAGATAAAAACAAAGACCAAAGTTTACAAGTGATGACAGAAAGAAAGGGCATTCATGTGATGCTAACCAAATCACCAACATGGGATCTACACTTCTATTTTATATGTATATAAATTAATTAATCTATATTCAAGTCTTGTGAGATTATTGAAATATAATGGTTTCTTTTAAGAAATATTGAACACTGTTATTTTCTATTGACATTAAATTTAATATCTGGTAAAGTTAAAATAACGTATTCACAAATTTAATTTAAGTATCTAGTGGTGAAACTTTGTCAAAATTTTCTTAAACTATAAGAGCGACGTAATTTCTTCTTAACTTAAGCCTCCAGCTAGTGCTGAAGCTTCGTTACAAGTTCAAAGCATCTTCCAAAGTTCCCTTTAAACCCAATAGTATTTCGGATGACATTTGCTCGTGGGAATAGCAGTTTTTATGGTTTATATATAATATCAAAATATTTATCACATTGATTAATTTAAATTTCTTATAACTTTTAGACCCAGTGTCCGATAGTCAGATCTATATGTTAGTTTTAAAATTAGATGCTAGCCTGTAACCGGACAAAACATGAAAACTTTTTCATAGAACCTCGTATAGGAAGTACTTTTTCTTTTATACACCATGCAAGAAAAAGACCCGTGATATGCCAAATTTGATTTGGTTTTGGATGTCCATTGAGCTCGTAAAATCGAGGTCGAGCTGCATATAACTTATTAATTATACATCTTTCACAATAATAACTATGATGTTAATTCGTAAAGAAATTCTTTGTCAATTTGTATCGACGTGATATTAACTAAGATTATGATCTCAAAGAGTCTGGAATGATAAGATTATGATCTCTCAGAGTATGGAATGATAAGATTATGTTCTCAAAGAATATGGAATGAGATTCAGAACAAATCGTCGAAGCCGAAACAATTAAACCACTTGCACCATTTCTAGCCATTATCAATACTTTGAAGCAAATTCTTATATTTGGGTTATAAAAACTTTGGCAGGTTGTCATCATACGTACGTTGCAAGAGTTTCCTCTGCAGGTCATCGGCCCAAAAATAAAGTCTCATCAACTATATTGCAATGAAAAGACCATTTCTACCTAACCACCGAAGAACTTCGAACTATATGATGTCAGGAATAAACTATAATTATGAACAACAACGAAACACACGAGATTTATTAACTCAGTTCGTCAAACTCATTCCTCTGATACCCCGTCAAACCAGGTTTCTCAACTATTCTCAAGATACAGAATCAAAATAATATCAATATTTATTTGGGAAAAGTACACTTAACCTACCTGTGGTATCACGTTTTTATCGTTCAGGACGTGTGGTTTAAAATTTCTTTTTTAGTCCCTGTAATTCATCCATTTTTGACAGCATACGGTCCTTGCCGGGCTGACTGAATTTTTTTGCACGCGTGGCATGCCACCTCGCGTCTGACTGGGTAATGGCAAACATCGATTTAGTCCCTTTGAATTTACCTTTATTTTTAAACCACACGTCAAAAACCATCTTCCCTCTGCTTAGCTTTCCTCTCTCTCTCCTTTCCTTCCTATCCACTGCATCCTCTTTGCCATTAACATTATTATTCTTCTTCTTCTATCTCTCTCTCTCTCTCTCTCTCTCTTAAAACCAACTAAACAGAACAAAGAAGAAGAACACCAATCCACGAAAACCGAACACCTAGCATCTAAAACGTGCTCTTCCCTCCCAAAACGCATCGTTTAGTTCATGAGAGACAAAGCAAAATGCGAAGAGGAGGAGAGGACCACCAGAACGATGCCGTAATGCACATCCAATCGTACTCTTCCACGCAGCGAGTGACACCGGAGAGGGAACCGACGGTTGAGAAGCGCCTCCCGAACAAGGATCTCTACATCGGGGAGTTCTCCGGCTAGGCCCCTCATAGATTGGGGAAGTACCTCTGGAAGGACGGGTGCATGTACGAGGGGGAGTGGTGATGTGGCAAGGCCTCCGTGAAGGGGAAGTTCTCGTGGTCGTCGGGTGCTAGCTTCGAAGGGGAGTTCTGGTCCGAAAGGATGGAGGGGTTCGGCACTTTCATCAGAGCCAATGGGGATACCTACCGGGGATCCTGGTCTGGCGATCGGAAGCATGGGTTTGGACAGAAGAGGTACGCGAATGGAGATCTCTACGAGGGCGGTTGGCAGAAGAATCTCCAGGACAAGAAAGAGAGATACGGTGTCATCTCTGGGAAGGGAGTCTTGGTTTGGACCAACGGGAAATGGTACGAGGGGCTTTGGGAGAACGGGGTCCCCAAGGACAGAGGAGGAGGGAGCTTTTTGGCGAAGGAGTTTGAGGTTGAGGGAGGCAAAGCCGGCGGGAGGAAGAGAATGTCATCGACTTCGGTGGCTGGGATCGGGCGGTTACTGAGGATTTGTATACGAGGATTAAGTCTCTTGTAGTGCCCTTCTTTTGGAGACGCCATTATTATTTTAAGTCTCTATTTTTTTGGGAGAGTTAAAGGTTAAAGGTGTGTTTGTTTTGATTTAGGAGGAGAGAGTGAGAGAGAGAGAGAGGGGCGGTCAAAGTAATAGAGGAGAAAGGGGGGCTTAAATTTTAAAAATAAAGGTAAACTCATAGGGACTAAATCGATATTTACCACGCGTGCAAAAAACCAGTCAGCCCGGCAAGGACCGTATGCTGTCAAAAATGGATGAACTACATGGACTAAAAAAGAAATTTTAAAACCACACGTCTTGAACGAGAAAATGTGATATCACAGGTAAGTTAAGTGTACTTTTCCCTATT
Organism: Hypericum perforatum; assembly: GCA_012979155.1. Classification (NCBI taxonomy): domain Eukaryota; kingdom Viridiplantae; phylum Streptophyta; class Magnoliopsida; order Malpighiales; family Hypericaceae; genus Hypericum; species Hypericum perforatum. The sequence goes on from SOPF01030778.1 coordinate 4,313, forward strand.
TATTTATAGGAAAAAGAAATGTTACCACAGTACACACATTAAAACTCGTATACCATCGGCTCAATATTACCCCGTCGTCCATAGGTTCTATAACCCAACACATGAGTGTCACCTAAATAATTCTACATAGTTCGAATATTAATTAATTAGTTTTAGTTTGTACATAGACATGAAATGATTTGACAAAAAAAATCAGGAGACCATTTCTTGTGAAAATTAATCCAAAATAACATTTAATAACTCCATCATAAACCTTGTTCTTCCCTATAAATTCACACACACTCCTCCCCATAAACTCACCCCACAATTAAGTAGCCATTCCTTCTTCACATTGCAACTCAATATTACTAGAAACTAGCTACAAAAAATGGTTGCCGGGGGAGAAGGAACCTTTACTGTCACAGTGACAAAGATTGCGAGAGTGGCGGCCGTGCTCCCGTCACAGGATTACTGGCTGCCTCTCTCCAACCTCGACCTCCTCCTCCCCCCTATCGACTTTGGTGTCTTCTTCTGTTACACGAAACCCAATTACAAAGAAGGCAACGACGGTAACAATAATAATAATGGAATCACAATAACAAAAAGTTGGACGTTCGGGTCCATGGTTGACGCTTTGAAGGAGGCGGCTGCTCGATCCCTCGTCTCCTACTACGCATTCGCCGGAGAGGTTGTGGCCAACTGCGTCGGGGAGCCGGAGCTTCTCTGCAACAACCGTGGGGTGGACTTCTCCGAGGCGTATGCCAATGTTGAGCTCAAGGAGCTGAACTTGTATAACCCGGATCAGAGTGTGGAAGGGAAACTTGTGCCTAAGAAGAAGGATGGCGTTCTTGCTGTACAGGTTTGTGTAGATAAAATACTATGATATTCTTATTTGCCTTTTTTTTTTGGTTCGTGTTAATTAATTGCTTTAACATTTTTACTATTTTTGCAAATCTTGCTTAATTATTTCTAGATAACTAATTTAATTAGATCAACAGTTGGTCAACTTAATAAATCTTCTAGTGAAGGATAAGGGAATAACTTATTTTTCATGAATTATAATCTGCCATTGACAAACTAAAAACATAAATTAACAATTGATTAAGAATCAATAGAAAAAAATAAAAAAAAAATTAGTACGAAGATGTCAATTTGTTAGTCAAATTGTGTCCAGAAAAAGTAGCGTAGATATAGTTTTCACTAGTTGAGACTATTCAAATATTAATTTTTTGATAAAATGAGTATTCAGAAAATTTATTATTCCACAGTGAAGTAGTCCATCAAAAACTCAATTAAATGTGACTGGACATAGTGAAGTGATCCCCTAAATATATATGTTTTTAATCCAATATTTATACTCTTTTGTCTCACCAACTTCTTCCTTGCGAAGAAAAAAACAGAATATTTCATTGCCATTAATTTTTCAGATTACTATGCTCTAAGGACCCACCAACGTTTATGGATTGTGTCGTGTAAACATTGGACGACAACGACGTCGTCTTATTGGTTTGTGTAAGAAATTTAGATGCACGTCATTTATCCACCATCTCCCGTCTTTTTTTTCAACCATGCCCAAATAAATTATTTTAGTAAGGTGACACCGAACACGATTTTGTTACAATCAATCTCACCTAGGAAACAATTTTGTAGATTGCTTGCAATACCAGCAAGTATTTATATACCCACTAGACTAATTAAATTAGGTTTAGATCTTCAAAAGATTTCAATAACTGAAAATCAATTATTTTTAATTAAACTATAACAACAAATTTATATTAGATTACTCGCCAACGAAACGTGTCCACGGGTGTCGTCCCAAAAGAAGCATCTTCTTGCATCCCTGAGATATGACAAGCTACAGAAAACATATAATGATTGAAGTTTCTCTGTACCAAAATTACTCCATGCCACGACAATTGTGGGTCTTATAATTTGTTGGTGATCCAATCAGAATTCGGGAAATATAAAATTTCAATATTGTCACTGCATATGCATATTAAATAAATTAATAATTATTTCACTTGTAAAAAAAAAACAGGTGACTGAGCTCAAATGTGGAGGCATAGTTGTGGGATGCACATTTGACCACCGTGTTGCTGATGCCTACTCGGCCAACTTATTTCTAGTATCATGGGCGGAGATGGCTCAGTCGAAGCCCATGTCCGTCTGTCCGTCCTTCCGACGATCATTACTAAACCCTAGGCACCCGGGCCGCGCTGATCCTTTCTTGGACACCTTGTATGTGCCAATTTCCTCATTGCCACCTCCCCCCAACGAGCCACATGCCAACATTGTGGAGCCACTAGTGAGCCGAATATACTACATTAAGGCCAATGAGCTACGGGAACTTCAAGAACTTGCAAGCTCCAACGGTACTACTAGCAAGAGAAGCAAGCTCGAGGCCTTTAGCGCGTTCTTGTGGAAGATGGTTGCGAAATCCGCAATGGCCGAAGAGAATGGAACTGTTCGAATGGAAAAAACGGCATACATGGGAATAGTTGTGGATGGAAGGTCAAGGTTAAGTGAAGGAAGCATTGAAAAGCGCAAGCTAATGACCTCGTACTTCGGGAATGTACTCTCTATACCTTATGGAGGAAAAAAAGCTGACGAGTTGGTAGAAAATTCACTTAATTGGGTGGCTAACGAGGTGCACAATTTCTTGGAAAATGCGGTATCTGAAGAGCATTTCTTAGGAATGATTGATTGGGTTGAAGCTCACAGGCCGGATCCAGCCGTAGCTAAGATTTATTTGTGTGGTGGCAGTGAGGATGGACCAGCTTTTGTAGTGTCCTCCGGCCAGAGGTTTCCGGTTGACAAGGTGGACTTCGGTTGGGGATCGCCATTCTTCGGGTCGTACCACTTCCCGTGGGGCGGCAGCGCCGGCTACGTGATGCCGATGCCGAGTCCCCGTGGATCCGGCGACTGGGTGGTCTACATGCACTTGCCTAGGAAGGAGTTGGAGATGGTAGAGGCTGAGGCTGCCAAGATTTTTAGGCCTTTGACTTATGAGTATCTTTGCTTCATTAATAATTTATGTGGCTAAGGTTAATACTATTCAAACGTACTATGGTTGAGGTTACTTTATGATGACCTCTCAGTATGGGATTAATTGTTGGGTTCTTGTTGTATTGTAAAATATGTCATGTAATATTGTCACACTTGTGAAGTGGTATGTGCATGGAACCTTTTACCTTAATGTATAAAATATATGTATGGTTGGATTGATCAAAATTTGATGGTAAGCAACCATTAATAATCTTAATAACGATTATTGTTTTTTAAAATTATTTTAACTTAAGCAAAAAAAAATTGAATTCAGACTCTTAGAAACTGTTTGATTGTTAAATATTTGTTGTCAATAAAATTATTGTTCAAATATTTTAATGAGCTGAAATCATAATTATTCTGACGGTAGTGTATAGCATTAGATGGTTTAGAATTATAATATAAATATATAAATAAAAATACATCATCTTCCAACTCTTGTGCAGTCTCCTATTTTTTAAGGAAAACTCTTGTGCAATCTCTATTTAGGAAAGTCTTCATTCAAAAACGAAAAAAGATATAGTGAGCTCCTACCGGCTGACCTAATTGGAGTGGGGAGTACTAACAAAAATTCAAGAAACTTGGACTGATGTCAATGTCATCATGGTTTACTTATTTCTGTTTTACTACATTTAGATTTGTAATTAATAAAAAAAATAATAATTAACCTTTGGGTGACTCCATCATGTCTGAAACTACCACTTGTTGCCTATAACTATTTTGTCTATCCAAGACTCCAACCATGAAATTTTTTAGGGGAGCCAACCATGGATTAGGTTGGCGGAAATTTGTTAAATATTTGGGTCATAATTTGATGTTGTAGCACTTAGTACAATACGTTATTATAATTTAATAATTTTATAATTTTATAGGAGGGGTATTATAGTTTTTTAGAATAAAAAACCAACTAAACCAAGAAGAAAGAAAGAGAGGAGTGAAAGAAAGGAGAAAGAATGAGAAAGGGAGTCTGAGAACCATCGTACCTCAAAGAACTTTTCCGACGACGCAACACGTCAAAATTTCTCCTTTACTAATTCACAGCGGTGACACTCCAGAACTCCACTGCCTCGACATCCTTGCAGCCATGCCGATGTTTAAATTTCAGTATGATTTTGAAACTATCCTTTCGATGTCATCGTTCTCTTCGTGACTTTTCCTAGATTATTCAATAATTTTTAAGTGATAATTAATAGTTTACCAGTTATATTTAATAGTTTGTCCAGATAGATCAATCCATTCAATCAAATCATTCAGTTCTACCAAGCTATCGTATCAATTAGATAAATCTATTGAATTAAACAGACTAAAATATTGAATCAATCTAACAATAGATTTATGATTCATCAATAAATGAGTCGTTGATCTTGTTGATGATTTTTCAAATTATATTCAATTATTTACAAGTCATATTTTATAATTTGCATGGCTATATCAAATCATTTGACTTATTATATTCAATTGTTTATCCACTTATATCAAATAGTTTATCGAGTTTTAGTCAATGGCTTGCATAATTATATAACCGTATTAAATAATTAATTTTATAATATTTTTTATAATTTGTTAGATATTTTCAATTGAACAAACCAAACTACTGAATTAAACATACTAAATCATTGAATTAACAGAAAAATTATTAGAGTTAAATAGATAAACTATTGAATCAAATATATTAAACTACTGAATTAAATATATCAAATCATTAAATCAATCAAAGAGACCAAATTATTAAATCAAATAAACCAAACTATTAAATCAAACATATCAAACTATTGAATCAAAAAGACTAAACTATTAAATCATATATATCTATCTATTAAATCAATCAATTGAATCAGTTATGTCAAACTATTATATCAGTAAGGTAAATTTATTAAATCATACGGACCAAACTATTGAATTAATCTGATCAATCTATCGTCATTATATAGAGAATAGCAACGTCTAAGTGATAGTTCGAGAGTTTCTACCTAGATCAATGACGACAACCATAGATTGTATTGGTCAAATTAATTCAATAGTTTAGTTTGTTTGAATTGATAGGTTTATCTGATTAATACGATAGTTTGGTAAGATTGATTCAATAGTTTAATTCAATAGAGTGGTTTGTCTTGGCAAACTATTGAATATAAGAGAGAAAATTATTGAATAAATAGTTGGATAGAATTGATTCAATAGTTTAAATCAATGGAGTAGTCTGCCTGGGCAAACCATTGAATATAAGAGAGAAAATTATTGAATAAACTAGCTAAACTATTGAATAATTTGAGTAAATTATCGACAAAATTAGTTACCTATTTATTGTCAAACTACAAATTCTCCGTTGACAAAGTCACAGATAGAACGACAACATCTAAGTGATGATTCTCGAATCACTACAAAGTTTGGACATCGTTGCAGCTACGAGGATGCCGAGGTCACTAGATTTATAGTACAATGCTGTCGTGGAGTGGCAAAAAAAAACTCTGATGCATTGTCGTCGTCGAGGTACGACGCTTTTTTGGGCTCTCCTTTTTTTGCCTTCCTCGTAGTCATCTATCTCTCTCTTCCCTTTTTTGTTTTACAAAAAAAAAAATCTACGCTTGTCTGAGCCGTTAGAGTAACTTATTAATTTTTTTTATTGATCTGACACTGAACCGTCATCGTGACGTAGTTCAATACGTATACAAAACTGAATTTAAAGCCCAAAAAGTCATCGGTGCACTAGCAAATTGAGTACTGGTGAGTGACTTTGTGCGATATTTTAGAAAGCTAGCGGAGATGGATAATCCTTAGGAGAGTTGTATCATCACTTAAATTTTATTTAATTCAAATTTTAATTAATAAATTTAATACCTGTTTAGACATCAAATAATTTTAACGAAAAAATATATTATTATGCGAAAGCTTTCAGATCTTAAGCTATTATAATCAAGGCATTAGGATTGAAATGAGTCAAGAAAGAAGTCACCTAAATGAAAATTCTACGATTATTAATATATTGTATCTATTTTAACTACACATGTTAGGTGTCAAGGTAGTTGACTAAAATTAACACCTACCCATGATGATTGAACATTTTCTATTCAGAATTAGCACATCATCAATTCGTAGAATTTATCAACTCAACAATTTGTTTATGACTAATGTTGTCAAAGCTTTAACGTTTCATGTCTCAGTTATTTAAACAAAAACATTGCTAAGATTCTATTTGAATAGTTTTATCGCTATTTTAAATCCAATGAGTTAGTTCGGATACTAAATAATTTCGTGAAAAACTGACGTAATGCGCATGCAACGAAGAGTCTCTCTTTGCATTGTCATCATCTCTGCAATTGGTGACCAACTTCCACAATTTCAACGGACTAACGGTTCCTCAAAAGTACGGCAGGAAAAAGAAAACCAATTTCTTCCACGTCCATCGGTTTCACCTGCAATGGGGTTAATTAATTAATAAATTAATACTGTTCTCTGGTGTGGTTGAGCTACCATTGTCACGTCCACTTCAT
>SOPF01030779.1:0-11597 GCA_012979155.1 Hypericum perforatum
AACATAAACTAATCTAATATCCTAACAACTATCCTCACTTGTCTCCCTAAAGTGTCTATCAACCCTCCCAGCTGTGTAGAAACCCGAGTGCCTAGGTACCTCTAATGTTTGCCAATGAGAAGAGCAAGTGGCTGGACAAATTGTGTCACTGTCTGCCTCTGGCACACGCCAATGGTGTCTATGGCGTGCGCCACTCATGCCGAAGTCCAATGTTAGAGTGACCTCTCCATCCAGGTGTGTTTGGCGTGCGTCAATCATGCCTATGGCACGTGCCAATAGTGCTCAGGTATGGAATCTTGCGCCCTCGAGCTCCAAATCGCCTATGTCCTAGCGCCATCGATCAAGCATCCTCCACAAGTCATCAAGTAGGCTCCTAAAACCACGAAAACACAATGAGAAAAGACAAAAATAACAAACAAACGTAATAAATAAAAACTAACACAAGACGACTAAATACTCTAGAAATAAACTAAAAACTACAAAAGAACTTAAGAAATAAACACAAAATATGAGTGTTTAAGGCACTCATCACACTCCCATACTTGAACCTTTGCTTGTCCCCAAGCAAGAATCAAATATGGAAAATAACAAAACAAAAATAACACAAAAGACACACAAGAAGGTAAACACTTAGCATGACCTGGTCAAAACTTAACTTCCCTAAAAAACATCAACTTATATAAAAATTTATCATAAACCTAGTTAGTTCATTAATTCAAAGCACAAAACACTACGAACTAGTAGTCACCTTGACACTCTATTGTTTAAACAAGTGTTGACTCTATGTAAAAGATACCTGAAGGTTAAACTCTCGAGGATAGTAAAGTGTATCACTCATATAATGTGTATGGTCAACTTTCCTATCACTCGCATATTGGTCAATATCTCAAAGCATCCTATGTCTTACTCAGCGCTACCTAAAAGTCGCAATAGTTGTAAATGATCAGGGGGCTTTTTCATCGGGTTGTAATGGAGCTGAAGATCAGGGTGAGGTAAAAATATATGGGAAGTGGCTAAACCACCCAATCCGAGGACTCAATACATGAACTAAGTAGTCACTCGTCTAATCTAAAACATCCTCACCAAATATAATAAAAGTACACTCCCCAATATCCCAATATACAAAGACCTAGAAGCTCAAGTTTTGCCCAAACTTATGCTTATTCAACTTCACATTCTTTTTCGTTTTCTTTTCTTTTTCTCATTTCACTACTCTTTTTTTTTCTTTTCTTTTTCTCCACTTTATTTTACATTCAACATACTATAACTCATGCAAGTGTCTAGGCAAAACTCGGCTTCTCAACATGGTCATAAAAAAAAATCCCAACATATACCCCAAATTGGTTTCAGATACCGACTACTCATAATACAAACATTTCCAACAAGCGCAACCTAAAAGTCCTTGTATCGGATGATCAAAGGTGGGGAAGATGGTGGATAATATGCTCAAAGTTGGCTTGTAATCGGCTTCCTCATCTAAGGTCAAGAAACGGTTTAGGCTCAAGGAGTTTAATGCAATTGGTAATAAGGGATTTTGGTTCTAAGGCTCTAGGCTCAAATATAAAAAAAATGCCCCGTAATCTCACAACTCCTACGCAACCAAGACCACGATAAGTATTAGTAGGATGCCTTAATTAATTAACACAAGTATGCATCTCATGAAAAATAGAGACTGGTGTCTCTTCTGTCGGCTCAAATCCTCACAAGGTACACTCATAAACCCTCTAGTCTAGTCTACATAGTGAAACTACTAGGCTAAACAATAGAGTGTGTGGTTCCTACTAATTCCTAGGCGTTGTGCTCGATTTAAATTCCTAACTAAGAGTTTGATAAAATTCTAACACAAGTTGAAAATTTTTGAGGGGGGTCAAATTTCTGAAAATTTCATGCCAAGTCTAACCTAAACAACCTAAAAAGGGAAAATTCCTAGAAGGAACCCTCCCCCACACTTGAGTGACACATTGTCCTCAAGGTGTCTAAATCACGCATACAAAGACACAAATAACACACAAAATTAAAAACACAAACATGCAAGAAAGTAAAAACAAGGATAAGCAATCAAACATACAAAACAAAGAATCTAAAACAGAAAAATCTAGCACATAAAAAGAAAGCAAAACTAAAATAAAATAACAAAAAGAAAGAAAGAAGGAGCTCTCTGTCAATCCTGTGCTGGTGGCTGAGGTGGGTCCTGTGGTTGATCTTGTGGTGGAAAGTAGAATCCACTACCGTAGTTCTCTGCCCACTGTCGCATCCATGCTGCATGTGCTCTCTGCTCTGCCCTGAAGGCGTGCTGCTCCTCTCGCTCAGCCCTTTGCTCTTCCATCTCTCTCTCATGCTGCTCGTGATAGCATTCCCAGTTCGTCTGGTTGGTCACTGCATAATCCTGCACTTGCACCTGCAAGGCAGTAAACTAGTCACATAAGTACGAGAGCTCACCATAGTAGTCCCGCCCCTGATGGCTCAGACCGGGCTGACTGGGGCCTGGCTGACTGGGGTCATGCTGGCTGGGGGTCTCTTCGGCACCCTCATCCTGGTCTTGTATCTGAGGCCTTCGCCCAAGCCTCTCTTGAACTGCTGCTCGATCCTCCCATGCCTTGTACCTGTACACCTCCTCTCCAGTGCTCCTTGATTTTGTCTTTGTGATGAGCTTGCTACGCTGTAGCCTGGTGATGTTGATCACCAATGGATGTACTATTGTTCCTCTGAACTCTGCAAACTCATCAGGAAACACATGGCGAGCAATGCATACAATTATATGAGCAAGATAAAGACGTGTAGGTCTCTGGTTTATCATCCGTCTAAACACATCTAAGATCATTGTCCATGTGCTAAACTACTCACTGTGGAGCAAGCAATAAATAGCATACAGATGCGGACGAAAAACCTTTGACTCTTCCCATTGACCACTAATCGTCATACTCATGAATTGATGTACTAGTGCAATGCAGGGGTCCTTTATTAGGGCATTGGGTGCATTACCAGACTCATAATGCTCAAAACCGGTGAGCTCATACCACGCTCTATGAGCACGTGAAAGGGGCGAAAAATCTAATGCCATTCCCCCAGGTTGAAATTTAAATAGCGCAACAAATTCATCCTCCTCCATAGTGAATTCTTTAATAAAAAGCCTAGCGGAGAAGGATCCATTATCCTTTGCTATCGTCAAAGTACTAAAGAATTCAACACTTAGTTCTTCCACCCCTAAAATTTCCTTCTCCAAAAAATACTTCCATCCAAAGTTGCTCAACATTCTCTTCAGATCGCTCTTCAACCCTAGTTTCTCCATATCCTCCATATCAAATCTAAAATAACTAACAACTTCTATCTTGGAGAAATGAGTGTACCTTCTCCCTTCCCAATCGTGAAAGATCGAGAAAGGAGCATTGTAGCAGTCGGTGATGTTTGGAAGTGTAGCATTCTCCGTTGGTGGTGTAGAAGCCCTTGGCCTCTTGCCTGCTCTCTTTGAACGGCTTGTTCCTTCTCCTCCCGCCATGGAAAATGCTTTGAAAGTGTTTGGTTTTGTTGGGGGAAGGTGGTGGAAGAGTGGGCTTTTGGGGTTTGGTGAGTTTTGGGTGTTTGGAAAATTTGGAAGAGAAGAAAGTGAAGAAAATATGTTTGGCCGAGAGGTTTATAGGCCTCTCTGCCATCCTTTGGCGCGTGCCAATGGTGCCTATGGCGCGCACCACTTGTGTCTTCGTGCACCAGTTGCATGTGCTAATAGTGTATGGCGCACGCCATCCAGGATCCGACTCGGTTTTTCTTCATTCTTTTGTCGTATATACATACAACATTGAAATTAAACAAACACTCAATAATTAAAAACAATCTATGCTAATTTGTTTTGTATTTTTTTCTATTTTTTATGATTTTTTTGGCTTTTATTTACACTGCGTTCCTGGAAAGCTTGAAAACCAGACGCCCCATTCTGATGGGTCATACTTTGACAGATTGTTAATTATCATGACCTTTCGGCATGAAGCCTAACAAGGTCACGACGTATTAGCACAGTCGCTCGATTGGCGTATAGTACTATCTCTGATGCAATCACCGTCAAAGATGCAACTTTGATATCTGCCGCTCACACAACTCTTCAATCGCGTATTAAGACGAACTTCTTGGTCTCGCAACCCTTTCAGCATGAAGCTTAATGGGGTCTTGACGCAAAAGGATAGTTCTCTCGGTTTATGAAATTGTAGTGTGTTTGCTACAAACACTGTCATGCTCTAACTTCCCACAATTGTGCAAAACCCAAATCTCGCCATCCTTCGTCTATATGCACACTTCGATGTTCCTCTCGAATGTCTCTCTAAATTCACTTCGCATCTCTCTAGTCTCAACGTCTCTTTTGCTTGCTTTAGGATGACGAGACATATGTCCATCGAGATTTTCTTTGAGATTAACAATCTAAGCAACAATATATACTTAACACAAAACATCCTGTTCTTTATCCTCTAACAGGTAAAAGAGAAACACTTTTCTTACTGATCCATCTCTTGTTGTTTCAATAGACACACTTCACAATCGGAGTACCATGATGTACTAGTTCCTTTCCTTGCGACTCTCCTGGCGTTACGCCTAGTGGAGACACCATTTAATTCCACGGTTCTCACTTTTGGCAAGGGGTGACTAGCATGTCGTAAGTCATGACGCTCGATTCTTAAAGTTTCTTTTGCTGTACTAAGAATAACTAGGCAAATTTCTAGTGGAAGCTTATTTTTCACTAGGAAACTTACTAGTAAAATGTACTTTGAGCAAAACATTTCTTCCTCTCTTGTAATTCTGCACGTAAAAGAAAATAATATAATCACTACTAGCAAAATAATAGAAGTAAATACTAATAAAATTAAAAATAAACCTAATAAACCTAAACATGCTAATTTAGAGTCGTCAGCTTGACTACTTCCGTGTTTATGCATTTTTCAACATATTAACCAATTGCATTTCTGCAATTTGGTTAATGATGTCTCCTCCAAGGTAGATCTTACACCTCTGGCCGTTGACTCTGAAGACTATCCCTTTTCTATCTTTCAGATCAAGTGCTTTGAAAGGAAACACCTTGACAATTTGGTACGGGCCGCTCCATTTGGATTTGAGCTTCCCAGGGAAAAGTTTCAATCGTGAATTGTAAAGAAGAACATTTTGGCACTCCTTGAAGTCTTTCTTTGTAATGTGGGCATCATATCTCCGTTTGGTTTTTTCCTTATAGAGTCTCGAGCTCTCGAATGCCCAATCACGCATTTCTTCCAACTCAGCAAGTTGGAGAATTCTGCGTTCACCAGCCTTTTTGTAATCATAGTTCAGGGTCTTAATTGCCCAAAGTGCACGATGCTCAAGTTCTACAGGAAGATGGCATGCCTTGCCATAAACAAGCCTGTATGGTGACATTCTTATTGGAGTTTTGAATGCCGTTCGATATGCCCATAAGGCATCATCGAGCTTGTTTGACCAGTCTTTCCTTGCTGATCTGACCGTCTTTTCCAGAATCGTTTTAAGCTCTCGATTGGAAAGCTCAACCTGTCTGCTAGTTTGGGGATGATAAGGTGTTGCCACCTTGTGAGTTACCCCATATCTTTTTAGCAGGACTTCAAACGGTTTATTGCAGAAGTGTGATCCACCATCACTGATTATTACTCGTGGCACACCAAATCTCGAGAAGAGTTTCTTAAGAAATCGGATAACCACTCTAGTGTCATTTGTAGGTGACGCCAAAGCTTTTACCCATTTTGAAACGTAGTCAACTCCAACCAAGATATACTTATTGCCATACGATGTGGGAAAAGGTCCCATAAAGTCCAGTTCCCATAAATCAAAGACTCAACCTCTAAAATTCCAGATAAGGGCATCTCATTCTTTTTGGAAATGTTGCCCGTTCTTTGGCAGCGATCACATTATTCCACATAGGTACGTGCGTCTCTAAATATGTAAGGCCAATAAAAACCACACTCAAATACCCTAGCTGTAGTCCTTGTTGCTCCATAATGACCTGAATACGGAGTGTGATGACATTGCTCTAAAACATTAGCTATTTCCCAATCAGCAATGCATCGTCGAAGCATCCCATCATTATATCTCTTAAAGAGGTATGGATCATCCCATACAAAAATTTGAGCATCCCTTAGGAATTTCTTCCTTTGAGGATAACTCAAGCTTGTAGGAATTATGTCTCCAACTAAAAAGTTGGCATAATCAGCATACCATGATGCTTCCACTCTACTCATCGTCATCAGAGTTTCATCAGGAAACTCTTCCTGTATCTTACCATTTTTTTCCATCCTGTCGCTTTTCTCTAACCGAGAGAGATGATCTGCGACAACATTTTCAGCTCCTTTCTTATCTTTGATTGACAAATCAAATTCTTGAAGTAACAAAATCTAGCGCATCAAGCGAGGTTTAGCATCTTGCTTTGAAAATAAATACTTCAACGCTGCATGGTCTGTATAGACTATAACTTTTGAACCAAGCAAGTATGCTCTGAATTTGTCACAAGCATAGATGACTGCAAGTAATTCTTTCTCTGTGGTTGTATAATTGAGTTGAGCCCCTGCCAATACTCTACTAGAATAGTAGATGACATGTAGCTTCCCCTCTTTCTTTTGTCCAAGCACACAACCTAAAGCTAGGTCACTTGCATCACACATTAACTCAAACGGAAGTTTCCAATTTGGCGATGAAATAACCGGAGCTGTTACTAAAGCTTTCTTCAAGCCTTCTGACATTGCTCGTCAAAATTAAAGGACACGTCCTTTACTAGCAGGTTTGTTAGAGGCTTAGCGATTAGAGAGAAGTTTTTGATGAATCTTCTATAAAAGCCTACATGACCCAGAAAGGCTCTAATTCCTTTGACTGTAGTTGGTGCAATCATCTTCTCTATTGCATCTGTCTTGGCTCTGTCCAGTTCCATTCCAACTTTAGAAATCTTGTGCCCAAGAACTATTCCTTCGTCTACCATAAAATGGCACTTTTCCCAATTTAGCACAAGATTCTTTTCCTCACATCTTTCCTGTACCTTATCAAGATTTTCCAAACAATGATCAAATGAGTTACCAAATACAGAGAAGTTATCCATGAAGATTTCCATAATCTTCTCATTCATCTCCCAAAAGATGGACTCCATACAACGTTGGAATATTGCTGGGGCACAACTTAATCCAAAAGGCATTCTGCGATAAGCAAAAATACCAAAGGGACAGGTGAAAGATGTCTTCTCTTGATCTCTGGGGTATATTGCTATTTGGCTATACCCTGAGTACCCATCCAAAAAGCAATAGTAAGAATATCCCGCTATCCTTTCCAACATTTGATTAATGAATAGAAGAGGGAAATGATCCTTTCGTGTGGCATCATTCAACTTTCTGTAGTCAACACACACCCTCCAACCGGTCACAGTATGTGTTGGAATGAGTTCCCCCTCATCATTGATTACTACAGTCATTCCCCCTTTCTTGGGAACACAATGGATTGGACTAATCCACTCACTATCCGAAATTGGATAAATAATGCCAGCTTCTAGGAGCTTGATCACCTCCTTCTTCACAACCTCCTTCATGTTTGGATTAAGTCGCCTTTTTTGGTCTACCTTTGGTCTTGCTCCATCCTCCATGTGAATATGATGCATTACAATTTCTGGGCTTATCTCCTTGATGTCGGAGATTTGCCAAGCAATTGCTTTAATCTGTTTGTTCATAATTGCGAGCTTGTTCAAGATTATAATTGGTAACCTCCCTCTATCTATTAAGAATGCATATCTTAGATGCGAAGGTAGTTCTTTCAACTCCAAGGATGGAGCTTTCACAATTGAGGGTGGAGTTCGATATTTCAGATGAATTTCCAATTCCTCAAGTAGACTTTTCTTGTCGACCTCTTCCTTCCTTTCTTCTACAATTTCATCCTCTTCATCATATTGACCTTTTTCCTCAATTCTCAAAATATTTTCCTTTGAGCACTCGAGAATACATTCATCAACAATGTCAATTTTCATGCACATCCCTTCATCAAGAGGATGTCGCATCACACTTGTCATGTTAAACTCTACTTTTTTCTCTCCAATTCGAAGAACCAATTTACCATTATGCACATGCTGTGTTGAGGAAGGGTCTGCCAAAAATTAATGGACAGTTCTTGTCCTCAGAAAAATCCAGAACCACAAAGTCAACTAAAAAGATGAACTTATCAATCTTTACCAGGATATCCCCAACCACACCAAATGGTTTCTTTATAGTTTGGTCTGCCAACTGGAGTAACATAGAGGTCGGCTTAACTTCACACAACCCTAGTTTACGGAATGTTGATAAAGGCATCAAGTTGATGCTCGTACCAAAGTGTCACCAATAAAACTAGGAATAGTAAAACTCTCAGGATCTTGAAGCTTAGTAGGAAGGTTTGTTGAAATTAGAGAGCTACAATCTACTGTAAGGGCAACTGTCTCCTTATCTTCCCACTTTCTTTTCTTCGTGACGAGTTCCTTTAGAAATTTTGCATAGTATGGAACTTGATCTAGCATCTCAAGAAAAGAGACACTAATCTGGACATCCTTCATTTTTTCCATAAAACAGAGAAATTTCTCATCCATTCCCCACTTTGTCTTTACCCTCTGCGGATAAGGTAGAATGGGAATCATTGGTGGTAGCGGTACGTAAACTACTTCTTCTATCACAACTTTATCTTATGAAGTTTTCTCTTGCGGCACTTTTTCAACTTCCTCTTCCACAACATCGTCAACCTTATCTTGGTCAGAGTCCACCACTTCACTTTCCTTCTTCTTCTTGTTGACTGTTTGAGAAGCTAATTCTTTACCGCTTCTTAAAGCGATAGCATTAACGTGACCTTGAGGATTTTCTTCGGTAGAACTGGGTAGTGAACCTGAAGCTCTTTGGGCATTTGCCTTTGCAATTTCTCCAAGTTGTATTTCCATATTGTGCATGGCAGTTGATTGCCCCCAAGGAATTGTTCCAAATTATTTTGCCTTGCCTCTTGGCTTGCCAAGGCCTTCAAGATTTGGCTTTGGTTAGTAGATGATTCTCCAGTTTGCTAGATAAATTTCTCTACCTTGTCAAATCTTTCCTCTAGGGCCCCCATTCTTTCTCCCAAAAATCCACGTGGTTGAAAACCAGGTGGTCCTTGTTGTGGTGCTCGTGATGGTAGTCCTTTATCAGGAACAATTGCCATGTTATCATCATTGCTCCTGTCTTTCCATGAGAAATTAGGATGATTCCTCCATCCAGGATTGTATGTTGAAGAATATGAATTGTTCCCCATTCGGTTTCCTCCTTGTCCTTGACCACTAACAAAATTGACTGGCTCAGTTTGTTGGTTCATCATGGCACATTGACTCATGTCATGACCAATGTTGTCACATGCTTCACAATTTTGTTGAATAGCGACAGCATCAACTTTGTTACAGGTCAATTCACGTAACTGTTTTGCCATTAAATCTACCTGAGCTTGTAATGATGAGGAAGCATCAAGTTCAATCATTCCTCTCTTCTCGCTTCGCTCAGTTAGTTCTCTTAGCTCTCTGATAGGTTGTTTCTTTCTCTCATTTGTGATTATCCTATTTGTTGCTGCCAACTCTTCCAGAACATGGTAGGCTTCATCTCTTTCCTTCCTCAGAAAATTCCCATTAGAGACAGCATCAACAGTTCCCATTGTTGTCGGTGAAAGGCTAAAAAAAAAAGTTTTGAGCAAAGACTCCTTCGATAAACCATGGTGTGGGCAACTCCTTTGTAATTCCTTAAATCTCTCCCAAGTTTCACTCAACAAGTCACCTTCAAATTGTTCAAAATTTGTAATCTCCTTAACTAGCTTGCTTGTCTTTGAGTATGGGAAATATTTATCCAGGAAAGCATTTGCAAGTTCCGCCCAAGTAGTTATTTGAGTATCCTTAAGTTGCTTATACCACAGTTTAGCCTTGTCTCTAAGCGTGTATGGAAACATTCTTATCTTAACGACATCATCAGATACTCCCTGATACTTAAAGTTATCAGCTAATTCCATAAAATTTCCAAGATAGTCATTTGCGTCTTCATTAGGTAGTCCATAGAACTGACTCGATGCTTGAAGCATATGAATCACTGCCGGCTTGATTTTGAAGTGATTAGCTTCAGTAGCTGGATGTTGGATTCCAGTTTTTTCTCCTTCATATGTCGGTCTTCCATGGTCCAATAGAGATTGTCGAGGTACTTGAGCTTCAGCTCCTTGTCCTTCTTGTCTTTGATCCATCCTTGATTTATCTCTCTTTCCCTTGTGTAATGACCTTTCTAATCGAGTAATGTCTTCTTCAAATTGTAACGGAAAAATTTTTTGTTGACCTAGTTAAGGGCATGCACGTAATTTTCCTCCTTAGTAACTTGTTTTGCAATTAACGCTAAAAATTAACTCTAAAATTTTTTTTGTTGTTCTGTTTTTTTTATTTAAAAATTTAAAATATATATTTATATTATATTATTATTTAAAAACAAAAATATACCTAATCCAAGTTCGTTCACCAAATCGAGCATTATCTACTCAGATTCCCCGGCAACGGCGCCAATTTGTTGTTAAGTCTTTTTCTCGATAGGCTAGGCTGTGCTGTGTTTCACGTTAAAAACGTAAAAGTGCGATTCAGATAGTCCTACGTTCTCGATCCGAAGCTAGTTGAAGATTTGTGCAATTTTTATGCCACCTAGCCTCCTATGGCGTGCGCCAACAGTGCCTATTACGCACGCCAATGGTGTCCAAAAGAGCTAGCCTTGCACGCTTTTCTCGTTGCCCAAGTCAGGACACGAGTGGCGCGTGCCAATGCCTATTGCGCACGCCAATGTTCTTCGTGCAAGAACAATGGCGCGCGCCAATGCCTTATGGCGTGCGCCCACTTTACACAAACTTGTTTAGGAGTAAATTATGATGATTGGTTGATTGATAACTCTAACAAACTTCTACATTAACGATTTACATATTTAGAAAGTTTAAAGTCTTATGAACTTCATAACACAAAGTTTACAATTTGATTTAGCAAATTTAACTAAGAGTAAGTTTAGTACCTTTGAAACTCATGTAACCAACTAACTTAGGGGTATGTTATGTTCGTATTATGATCTGAGTGTTTCATTAGCAACAAATCCTCACTTTCGTGCAAGATTTGTCTAAATTGCTCTTAGCAAAACTTGAACTAACTAGATGTTCTTTCGACCCCACTAGCTGATTCAAATCAAGCTAAGAAACAACTATATTTATCACTCAGTGGACAACTAACTACTTAAGTAGATTTCTTATTAATTAAGCACTTAGTCATCTAGTTAATTTTTACACTAATTCCATCACCTTTCAGTCTTAAGCATTAGTTAAGTTCATTATTATGGTTAATCACATAGATTTTATCACAGCCAACTAGTCTAAACCGTTGTCAAAGGCAAGAACTAATAATGATCATAATCTAGGTGATTCCATAATTAAGCTTTAAGTTCTTTAACTAGAACATATTTCATGCATGTTTAACCCTTCAAATTAGTTGATTACATGTTAGTTTCTAAGTCCTAAACTCACAGAATATATTACTCACACATGCTTATGTAAAAACACAATTTAAACATCAAAACACTTAACATAATTACCAAAAG
>SOPF01030780.1:0-19961 GCA_012979155.1 Hypericum perforatum
AAAGGATGCAAGTTAGGCGGCAATGTAGGTTCGTGTTCTTATCCTCGCTGCTTGCAGACAAAAAAATTGGTTGATCATTTTAGAACATGTAGGGTTGCATCTTGCCCTGTTTGCGTTCCTGTGAGAAAATTCAGCGAGAGTTATGCCAAGGCACGATCACAGGCAACTGGTGAAATGCGGGAGCAGCAACAACCTTCATTAAAACGTGTGAAGATGGAGCAGTCTCCAAAATCTCTGAAGCAGGAGACTGGAGCTGCTTTTATTTCAGCTCCTAAAATTGACGATAGCCATTTATCCAAGGATGTGCAGTACCAGCCTGTTGAAGCTTCTATGCCTAGTAAATCTGAGTACTCAGAAGTTAAGTCGGAAATTCCTGTAAATTCTAGACAAGGAAGCCCTAGCAAAAACAGTGTCAAGAAGGATGGCATGGAAGCTACAAACAGCCAAACAACTAGTCGACAATTTGTGAATGATGAGTTTTCAGGTTTAGTCAAAGAAGATGATATTAATGATATTAATGTTGAAAAAGAGAGTGACAGTGTGAAGCAAGATAATTCTGCACAGCCTGCTGAAAATGTAGTTGGAACAAAGTCTGGGAAGCCAAAAGTAAAAGGAGTATCATTGACTGAGTTGTTCACCCCTGAGCAAGTTAGAGAACATATTGCAGGCCTTAGACAGTGGGTTGGTCAGGTCTGGATTCCTCTTTCGCTTTCAAGTTCTTTAGCTTCTTTTTGTCACTAACATTAAAGAAAAGTTCTTTTTTGTGGCTTTACAAATGTGACAATATACTGTTATTGATATCTAATTTCTCTTTCAGTTGAGTTGATTACCTGAAAGAATAGCTGGATTATGAAATGCTAATGTACACGAGATACTAAATCATGTTTTTTTTTATCTCTTTTCCTTTCCATAGAGCAAGGCTAAAGCGGAGAAAAATCAAGCAATGGAACATTCCATGAGTGAGAACTCATGCCAATTGTGTGCTGTAGAAAAGCTTACCTTCGAGCCACCACCTATATATTGCTCACACTGTGGTGGTAGGATTAAGCGGAATGCAATGTACTATACTGTGGGGTCTGGTGATACGCGGCACTACTTTTGTATTCCTTGTTACAATGATGCTCGTGGAGACTTGATAGTTGTTGATGGGATTTCCATTCCGAAAGCTAAACTTGAAAAGAAGAAGAACGATGAGGAAACTGAAGAATGGGTATGTAACTGTTTGTCATTTTTATTGCATATATCTATGATTAATTGCACTAAGTAATTATTTGTTGGTCAACCAGTGGGTTCAATGTGACAAGTGTGAAGCTTGGCAACATCAAATTTGCACTTTGTTTAATGGTCGGAGAAATGATGGGGGGCAAGCTGAATACACTTGCCCCAACTGTTATATTGAAGAAGTTGAAAGAGGAGAGAGAAAGCCTTTACCTCAGAGTGCTGTTCTTGGGGCTAAAGATTTACCAAAGACAGTACTTAGTGACCACATAGAGCAGCGGCTATTTAAAAGATTGAGGCAGGAAAGACAGGAGAGGGCCAGGGTTCAAGGAAAAAGCTACGATGAGGTGATCAGTGTTCTCCAAAAATCTATTTGCATTTAAAAATCACTTAAGATTATGCTTGGCATATGCGTACTAGAAGGCATCTGGATTGCATTTGAGGTAGCTGGTCTTTCTCCAAAGGTTAGCATAAAAAATATGAAATGTTTGTGTTAAAAAAGTCACTTGTAAGAGCATCAGAGTAAAAGTCATATGCTTACTCTAATTGGCAGTTTTTGTATGTCGCTCCCGCGGCTAACTGATGCTAGAGTTTGGTCCCTAGCTTGACGATGCACTAACGGCATTTAGGGAATGTGAACCACGTAGATTGGGGCACACTGGTTAATTGAATGAATCGGAGTCTCTGTGTTTTCAGGTAGTTGGAGCAGAATCACTTGTTGTTCGAGTTGTTTCATCTGTTGACAAAAAGTTGGAAGTGAAGCCAAGGTTTCTTGAAATTTTTCGGGAAGAGAATTACCCAACTGAATTCCCATACAAGTCAAAGGTATGTTTGATGCGCCCAAAATTATGTGGATGTAATTCTGTGTTTTCTTTTAATTGAGCTTGAAGGATTCGTGATTTCTCTTGAATGTTGAAGGGTGCAAATTATTAATATTGTTATTACTTTCTTTTACTATTATTATTATTACTACTACTGCTACTTCGATTATTATTACTACTCATCAGTTAAAAGAAACTCATTAAAAAACTGGACCATGCCAAAAAAAAAACAGTTTGTCCCATCTCCCTCCTATAAATGCTAACAACTCCTCTCAGATGTTTACCACCTTTTATAATGGCCATCCGGAAACACCATACATTTCTTGTGTCCTTTGCAGTCCTCCTCTCATCAAGACCATATTTGGCCACCACTAGTCTCCTCCACAGCTGTGTTTTTCCTCAATAATGGACCCTCTTTACCAGTTACTTAATGAACCTATAATCTTCTAATCCAATTCCTACATTTGATAGAGAAATCACCGCAGCAACACAATTTGCGAGATGGTTCTTGAATCACTATTACATTTATGATTCTGCCTTATTTGATAAGGATTTGAAATATCTACTGAGTGGCAAAATGTAAAATTCCTGCAGATTTGTGTCTCGACTCGAAGAAACAATTGTACAACTATAACAATTTTTTTTTTCTTCCAGGTTCTGTTACTGTTTCAGAAAATCGAAGGGGTGGAAGTTTGTTTATTTGGCATGTATGTCCAAGAATTTGGATCGGAATGCGAATTACCAAATCAGCGACGTGTCTATTTGTCATACCTGGATTCTGTGAAGTACTTCAGACCTGACATTAGAGCAGTGACAGGGGAAGCATTGCGTACATTTGTCTACCATGAGATATTGGTTAGTCTCAATTTGTCATCATCTCTCTCGTTGGCAATATGTGCAGTTGCCAACAGAAGAAGTGGTTTGTTAACCTCTAGGATTGATTTCTGCAGATTGGATACCTTGAATACTGCAAGAAGAGAGGCTTTACAAGTTGCTATATATGGGCTTGCCCTCCGCTGAAGGGTGAAGACTATATATTGTACTGTCACCCTGAAATCCAGAAGACGCCAAAGTCCGATAAACTCCGGGATTGGTAAGATTACTCATGGCATAGATAAATGATATCTTCTCCCAACTTAATTCTACAGTTGAAAGTTGTCACTAACTACTACAATACTACCTTGGTTGCTTAATATCATGTTGTTTCAGGTACTTGGCAATGCTCAGGAAAGCTTCGAAGGAGTCTGTTGTGGTAGAGCTCACTAATTTGTATGATCATTTCTTTACATGTATGGGTGAGTGCAAGGCAAAGGTTACAGCAGCTCGGCTGCCTTACTTCGATGGTGACTACTGGCCTGGTGCTGCCGAGGATTTAATATATCAGCTAAACCAAGAAGAAGATGGAAGAAAACAAAATAAAAAGGGAACCATTAAAAAGACCATGACAAAGAGGGCTTTGAAAGCCTCCGGCCAGACAGATCTATCAGGGAATGCTTCAAAGGATCTGCTGCTGATGCACAGAGTAACCTTTTTGCCGCTAACTTTTCGGGTCTTTTCTCCCTTCTCTTTTCGAAGATCCTTATATACCTGTTTCTATTTTCCAGCTTGGTGAGACAATCAGCCCGATGAAGGAAGACTTTATCATGGTTCATCTACAGCATTGTTGTACACATTGTTGCGTCCTGATGGTATCAGGGAACCGTTGGGTTTGCAGTCAATGCAAGAATTTTCAGATCTGCGACAAGTGAGCTTTGGTTTCTTATCTTGCCTCATCATTCAGATTATTATATGTAGTATTTTTATATGAAAAACTATTACCAATTAGCTCTTAAGCTGTTAACATTAACCATTCTGTTTATGTTGCTGCTGATATGTATTTTTTACTTGGTCTTGCAACTTAGATGATCTCACTCTGCTTCCTTGAAACTTCCTCTAAACTTGTTGTTCATACTTATTTTTAGTATTGTGCTTGCTTTTCTCATTCACATTCATGTGAAGCTTATTTAATGAGCTAAAAGTATCTTCCTTCTTCTGAAGGTGCTATGAAGCCGAACAGAAACGTGAAGAGAGAGAGCAGCACCCAGTCCACCACAGGGATAAGCATGTGCTCTATCCAGTAAGTGATTTGACCCCAGTGGATGGATGTGTTGTGTTTCTGTAGTAGGAAGTCGAAGACACAGTTGTTATTCCTTCCACCTTACGGAGAAACAACATTTCTGAATTTGCAGGTTGAGATAACGGATGTGCCTGCTGATACGAAGGATAAAGATGAAATTCTCGAGAGCGAGTTTTTTGACACGAGACAAGCATTTCTTAGTCTTTGTCAAGGAAATCATTATCAGTATGACACTTTGAGGAGGGCTAAACATTCGTCAATGATGGTTCTTTACCATCTCCATAATCCAACTGCTCCCGCCTTTGTCACCACATGCAATGTGTGCCATCTTGATATTGAAGCGGGTCAAGGTTGGCGCTGTGAAGTTTGCCCCGAGTATGATGTGTGCAATTCTTGTTATCAAAAGGATGGTGGTGTTGATCATCCTCACAAGTTGACAAATCATCCATCTACGGCTGAACGCGATGCACAGAATAAAGAAGCCAGGCAACAAAGAGTTGTGCAGGTATCTTATGGAACAACATCTAGATGCTTCATTTACTTTATTTTTCTCCTACAGTATAAATATTAGCATTTATCTCTTGATGAAGATCTGAGATGCTACTTTCTTAACCCTTACATAAATTTTAGCTGCCATGAGACCTCATAAAGAAAAGTGAACTCTTTATTGATGTTTTATTCGTAATGAGCTGTTAATTTAACAAATTTGCATCGCTCTACAAATCTTACGTTTTTTAACTGGAAATTGCAAGTAGAACTGGAGATGAATCTGGATAAATGGGCGCACTTTTCTCAACATTTTGCTTCATTTGTCATTGCAGCTGAGGAAAATGCTTGATCTTCTGGTGCATGCATCACAATGTCGCTCTGCCCTTTGTCAATACCCAAATTGTCGAAAGGTAAAGGGGCTTTTCCGACATGGGATTACCTGCAGAACTCGTGCATCTGGAGGATGTATTCTCTGCAAGAAAATGTGGTACCTCTTACAACTGCATGCTAGGGCATGCAAGGAATCGGAATGCCATGTACCACGCTGCAAGTATGCATCCTACTTCACAGCTACTTTGGACCCCAATATTAATTTCTGGATATCTCTTGGTAAGCTGATTTGTTGTTTCGTTTAATGTCCAATTTTTTAGAGATCTGAAAGAACATTGTAGAAGGCTTCAACAGCAGGCCGATTCTAGGCGAAGGGCTGCTGTGACGGAGATGATGCGACAAAGAGCTGCAGAGGTTGCAGGCAACTCAGGGTAGTCAGTTGGAGAGGTATGTAGACAGTTTGCTTTTTGTTGCGCCACCGATGGTGCTAGGAATTCGGCTGCGAGAGAAACCGTGGGCCTGTACATCACAACAGCGCAGCATTTTTTGGTTTCCGGGTCACTGAACGGAAGGGATCTATTCATTCATTCATGGCCCTTTGGAATCCCTTTTACTGCAGAAGCGGGAGTCTATCGGTCGAAGCCGTCCGCTCCACATACCAGCAGTGTCTCTAACCATATATGCTTCAAAAGTGTATAGGAGTGTACTGATGTGTCTAGTTGGTGATTCTTTGAGTTCATCCCCAAGTTTGTAATTTTGTTGTTAGTTCCACCATTTTGGTGGCCTGTATACCATATTTATTCTAATCTTAAGTCTTTAGATTATAGAATGCTACTCTTCTTACGGAGAAAAGTTTGGGGATTTTTGTTCAAGGGAAAAGTTCCATTTAGTCCTCTTATTTTTTCCCACTTGAATGATGGACCCTTGATTTTTTAGAATCTGGTGATTTATAGATGACGCAATTATAGTTCAGTGCCCAATAGTTATGATTTTATCGAATGACAAATTAATTATAGATATTACATAGTTCTTTCTCCCTTTCCAATATTTTATTGACAAATGAATCATTCCAAATTGTCACTTGATTTAGAAAGTGGTTTGGCTGACATCAATTCAGGGTCATTTCCTTTTATGTCACTCACATTTGGACTCTTTTTAACTTTTTTGGGGCTTTGTACGTTTTTCTCAGTTAAGTTTCTTTTAGCAAGAAAAATACATTGGTATAATTCATTTTTGCCCTATAATTAGAGTAAATATATTGATAAAATTCTGTAGTTTGAGAACAGCCGTTTCCAGCAGTTGTTCCCTTCCAAGGACAGGTTCTTATGCTTTACTCACCCGTCCGTCATTGGAAACACCAATTCTTGTCCGACTTACATGTGTTAAGCATGCCGCTAGCGTTCATATATTTTTCCCTGATTGTCCCCAGATCATCGGAGCAAGCTCTTGTGCTCTACCACTGGGCTGGACTTTATCCTTTTAACGCTCAAGGCTCCGTGAATTATGCAGTCAAGTCCACACAATTTCAGCAGCTTTGCAATTTAACACTCATTTGCATTGTAACAAAATGTATGAACTTCACATAAAATTCTATGGAAAATGTATGAAATTCACATTAAAAAGTCCCATAATTTCATAGTATTAATACCGGTCATTAGGTAACAACATTTATATTTTGAGGGAAATTGGAAGTGAACGTGGCGGGTCTCCTGCCTCCGAAACCTGATATTGCCCATTATGTGGTCTAAATTCCACCCCATTTTGGTTTTTCTCATTTGTAATTTTGGAAGCTTTCTCAAACACCAACCACGCGTTACTTCCCGACACTTTAATTGCTTACCGAATTTATTTATTTTTTCTATTTCTGTATATTTAATTGTGATAATTATTATACATTCATGCATTCTTGAGGGAAGTTCAACTACGATTAATTTGTGATTTCGTAAAATCCTGACCAAATTTAAATACTATTTAATAGTCCACAAAAAATTATCCAAGTGAATTTTCTTAAAATGTTTTAATAAAATGATAAAATTTTATCAATACTACTATCTTATATGAATTTAAATGTAAAAAATACAATCAAGTGACTTACTTAGCACACGACTATCTTGTAACGTCGGATCCTAGTGGAAACTTTTTCTAATAATGTCTATAATCCGTAAAAAAAAGTTGAAAAAAAAATTAAGTTTCTTATTGATTGAACCAAGCTTGTAATTCAAGTTGTTCACGACTTACTGAGAGAACATTCTGGACATTTACTATCTGATTGATAAAAAAAGAAGAAGAAACATTCGAGACATTTATCTGTTTCTTTTTGAAGAGTAATTCGACTGTAACATGCACGAGTTCTTCTTACAAGTTACAACAACTCATTGTAACCAGACCATTCCAGAGAAGACAAGACAAGACCAGACCAGTTCAAATATATATATATATATATATATATATATATATATATAGATATATAGAGAGAGAGAGAGAGATGAGACTAAGACCACCCGCAGCGGGGTGGTCCCGCGCCCCAGGCGCGCCATGTGGCAGCCCGGGATTGGGCGCGAGGAAAACCTCGTCGCGCCCTGCGTGTCAGTCGGGGCACGCCTCGCCCCGGGCGACGTGGCCCCTTCTGATTGGGCCACGTCGTCCAGGGTAATATTATTTTATTAGTTTTATTTTTTTAAAAAAAATCAAAAAAATTAAAAAAATTCGGAAAAAAATTCAAAACATTTCTTTTACTTTTTTTGACTTTTTTGTGCAATTAAATTTTTTTTATAATTTTGTGATAATTTTATACAAATTTTTGAATCCAAATAATTAGACTTTTGGGATTAAAAAAACTGCAAAAATAATATTTGTAAAATTTTGCAATATTATGTTTGATATATATATTTAATGTTATTCATAATTTTATAAAATTAGTTTAGTACAATAATCTCATTTGTATTGTTTAAATTATGACATTTGAGATAAATTGTGTAATTTGATATAACTTATGTATTTTTATGTAATTTGATGTAAATTTGATGTAAATTCGTATTTTTATGTAATTTGATGTAATTTTTATATTTTTATGTAATTTTTATGTTATTTGATATAAATTATGTATTTTTATGTAATTTTTATGTTATTTGATAACCTAACCCTTAAACCCTAAACCATTTAAAACCTAACCCTTAAACCTTTGATAACCCTAAACCTTTGTTATGTAATTTGATATAAAGTTTGTATTTTAATATAATTTAATATAAATTATAGAATGTAGTATAATTTTATGTAAATTATAAGCTCTAAACTCTAACCCTTACTCTAACCATAACCCTAACCCTAATCCTAACCTTAAAGTTTTTATGCACTTATACATTTAAACAACATATTATATTTAATTGAAAAACATATGTAATATATTTCAAATTTTATAAAATTTCTATTTCGTAAATTTTTGCACTTCGAAATAAACACAAAAAATACTCGAGTTTGATACAATTAGCTGAATTTTAAAAAAGCTGAGTTGAGAAAAAAGCTGACGTGGCGCCCAGGACGTGGCACTGTAGCAGGGGCACCACTGTGAGCTGAAAACTGAGAGCAGGGGCGCGGCTGACGTGGCGCTCAGGGCGCGCACTGTAGTAGGGGCACCAATGCGGATGGTCTAATAGGAACAAGTGGAACTCCTCCAGTTCAACTAAATTCCAAGTACTGGTTTAAGGAGTGTTAACCACCATCATCTGAGCTTCACCACCACCTCCATTTTTCACCCACAACTCCTCTCTTTCTCTCTCCGGACCAAATCCAGATCACTTGTTGCCCCTCCCCTAGGGGCCAAGAAAAAGGAGGAGGGAGATGATGTTACCGAGTTGGGTACTTCTTCCTAGGATGATGATCAACAGCAGTCTTTGAGCGTGGATGACCTGAAACTGGTGAACCCGGTTGGACTCGGGAGGAAGTCGAGGCAGATATTCAATGAGATGTGTAGGAAGTTCTCTAGGTTGAGCTAGATTTCTAGCAGCAGAGCTGATGATGTGTTGGACTCTTTGCTCGTTAGGGAAGGCCCCATATGTGAGTTTGTTGTCCCAGGGGCTCAAAGCACGTGTGTCCTTGTTGTTGGTGCCACCAGTAGAACTAGGAGGATCGTTCTCAGGAATCTCACTCTCATGGGTTGTTACACTGTTAAGATACTTACAATTAGAATTTGGGAAAATTAGGCTGAATTAAATCCTTACTGTTTAAAAACTACTGTTTGAATCCATAAAAACCTAAAAACATAGACATTTGGTCCCTCGTTCCGACGTCGAAGATTTTTAGGGCAAAATCCTTACCTGACTTGACTTGTCCGTAAATTACAAATTAACCCCCAATGTTACTCATATTCTCAATGCAAGACACCACCCACAGCCCGTAAATCCTAAATTTCCCAATTCCAATTGTCAATTTCAAATTAAAATTGATCCCCAATCTGACCCCCTCGAAACTCTAATTGTCAATCAAAATGGTGGGTTACCTAATGAGTCTTCATGAGCAAACAAGATTGTCGAGTCAAGTCGAGTTCATGCTTGAGGATTCGAGGTTGTGCTGGGTCGTGGCGAGTTAGGGTCACACTTGAGGAGTCGAGGTCTAAGTTCAGGGGTTGTGCGTGTAGTGTTTGGGTCGCGGCAAGTCGGGATCGCGTAGAAGTGTTAAAGTCGGGAGCTGAAATAAGGGTTCGATGTCATCTTCAAATAACACTTGCTCAGGTGTTGATGATGGGGCAAAGTACATCAATATCAATTGTGCTTATGGTGTTCATGATGTAGTTAGGATCGTAGAGAGTGAAAAGAACAAAAGGCATTTGTTCTTTTGTTGTTCGAACAATAATTGTTCGAGGTGGCTTATTTGGTGCACCGAATGTGAAGTTTCTTCATAATAGAGTCTTAAGGAAAATGTTGCAGAAGTGAACAATAAGCTGTGGTTGAAGAGCTAAAAGTTGTTTAAAATATTTTCATCCTACTCGTGACGCACTAGTAGACAAGCCCATCATAGCACTTCAAACAAAGTACGAATGCAACACACATGTAGCAATAAAGAAGACATATCGGTCGTCTCTTGGATAAAATCTTCCCTCTTGCCGCATTGTTGACGAAGGCTTTTCCCAAATTCATATATCGTTAGGGTCTATCTCTTCAAAATTAGAACTTTCATTACCTCTCACCGCATGTTGACCATTGTCCTTTCCAACTTCCTATATAGTGTCCTTCGGCCTACCCTCTGCATCACCCTCCGCATGTTCATTCTAAACTTTTGCAGCAATCTCCTCGTTATACACCTCACCATTACCTTCGTTATCACAAACCTTCCCATATGCAGCCTCGTTAGAAGACACTTCCTCTTTGGGCTCTATGCTACACTCACTCAATGTGGATAAAAACAGAACCCAAGATGACACTCACTCGAAAGCAGAGTCGTCCTCCCACTCTGGTATATATAGAATCCATGACGGTTGAGCCTCATGCTCATCCCTTGCTTCGTGCTCATCGCTGTCTCCCATACATGAATAATATCACGGCGAGGAAGTTGAAAAAAGGATGAGGCTTGGCGCGGGATGGAAGAACTCGGTGGTGGTGAACTAGGCCCGTTGTTATCCATGGAGAATCATGCCTAATTTTACGAAATTGAGAAATTTAGGATTAGGGTTCTTAGGATTGAGAATTTTATAATTTGGGGGGCGGGAATTGGAAATGGAGGCAAGTGAAGGGGTCAAACTTATTTCTGGGGTCAAACTATTTTTGGGGGCTATATAAAGAAACTTTAGGGATAATTTTGCAATTTACAGACAACAGGATAACAATGTCCAGTCAGGTAAAGTTTTAGCTAGAAAAATTTCCAGTGTCGGAATGAGGGACCAAACGTCTATGTTTTTTATATTTTTATGGACTCAAAGAGTAGTTTTTAAATAGTAAGGACTGAACTAGTTGAATCTCCAAAGTAAAGGGACCTAATTTCTCCTTAGAATTTTCATATCCTATGTCGAGTTAAACTTTATACGAATGTGATAATGTCTATCGAACTCGAGTTTAGAATATGAGAATACCATATTAGAATTTTGGGATAATAATATATAGAATTACTGGATATAATTTAATAAAATCTAAGGAAATTGCATTTTTTTACTAATTTTTAAGTCCATTTAATTTGGATATTAATATACATCAAAGATAATGTAATTTCGGGACATAGAAGAGGGAATCAAAAATTTCTATAACAATTATCCACCTAAAATGATGAAAATGTCACTAATTATAAATAATAAAAAATTTCACACCTCCCCCATTGTCCTCGTCCATCAATCACCACCACCACTTCCTCCTCCTCTCCCCTCCTTCCAGAAGCCAGAAACTTCCCAATATTCTTTTATTAGAACCTTGATTCTAAAATCGACTAAATTTCCTTAGAGGAGGTCTATTTTTAAAGAATTTATCAAAAGGTTTCTATCGGGAAAAGAATTCCCCATCTAGGGTTGGGCCAGAAACTTAAAAAAGTGTATTTTTGAATTTCACAAAAACTTTTTCATGCGGTTTTGTGTCCAAAAACTCAACAAAATATGCGGTATCTTAACAAAAATGAGTGGCTTAGCAATCGGCTCGGCTCAAAGAAAATGGGATTTTGAGCAAGCCGAGCTACGTCGGCTCAATGAACAGGAAAAAACACAATATTTGTTAGGTCCTTGTGCAATTCGCATAATATTTTTGAATAGAGAAAAATGTAGTATTTGTTAGCTTTTTGTGCAATTCGGCCGTGACTGGGCCCACAATTTTCCCTCTACTAGTCAAACCGACCAACAATTTTGATCTGGTATGTCTGACCAGTCGATGGTTTTTGGTTTTTTATATGATTTTACAAAAATGACCCTCATTTTTAATGCAATGCTAAACCGATATGCAGGTGGCACATTTGCTTGATAAAGCGAACAACTACTTCACTCCGTCGCTTGCTGTTCTTGAAAAAAACACTTGAATATATGTCATGGAGAATCCAACTGGTTTGGAATATCCAATGTTGTCTGTTTTCGGCCTCTAACTGACACAAGAAAGGAAATGTGAACGACAAAGATTTGGTCAGTTTTGCAGTACCTACTGATGAGAAAGATGTCATGGTTGTCTTCCTGCAAGTCTCAACTGCTGCTATATTCATATGAGCCTCCATCTGCATTTTATACATATATATCAAGATATATATTCGCACCGACAAGACGTAGACCAACTCCGAAAGCAATGCTATTTGCACGTTTATAAACAATTTCACTAGGGTTCAGATCTGATGCAGGACCCATGTGTACAATACGGTACTGTACATTAGGATTTGATGGTTTGTATATTTGATTCGATGATTTGTATGCACTGATTCGATGGTTTGTATGTATAGATTCGATGGTATGGTGTGTTGTGATTCTATGATATCGTATGCATTATTCAATGGTATAAAATGTCTGATTCAATGGTTTGGCATCCAATTCAATGGTTTGTATATTGTGATTCAATGGTTTGTATGTATGTCTAATTCGATAGTATGGTGTGCTTGATTCAATGGTATAAAATTTCTGATTCAATGGTTTGGCATGTCCGATTCAATGATTTGTATATTGTGATCCGATGGTTTGTATATTGTGATTTGATGTTTTGTATAGTGTGATTTGATGGTTTGTATATTGTGATTCGATGGTTTGTATATTATGATTCAATAGTATGATATGTAGTATAAAATGTCTGCTTCAATAGTTTGGCATGTCCGATTCAATGGTTTGTTTATTTTGATTCGATGGTATAAAATTTATATCAGAATCAAGTGGGAGTAATTTGGAGTCTCCTGGGATTATGACGAACAATTACTTGAGCCGTTACCATCAATAAAAGAATTAGAGGTGAGTATCTAGGCTACTGTTGTCCATTTCATTAGGTCTTGGCTCTGATTGTGTTGAAGATATTATTGATTAATGTGTCGATTAATCAAAATCTAATTTACCGTAAAAAAATAGATTGAAAAAGTTTTTCTATCAATAATTAAATAGTGTTGTGTTCACAATGAATTAATATAGTTTGGCGTCGAAAAATAGAGTAATTATTTGTGTGAATTCATAATAGCAAAATATAGTAATAACGAAAATTATTTTTCCCTTGACAAATTAAATAAGTAAAAAAGATGACCACTTGCGAAACAATTATTAATTATTTTATTTTTTGGAATCACAAAACTTCGGAATCGACTAATATAAATTTTAAATAAAAATAAACAAATTTTATTGATTATATTTTATTTCAAATTTGAAATAAGTTGGAACAAAATATAGGGTCAAAATTTATGTCCTTTGAATTATAGGATATACTTTCATGGGAGGCGTTTACCCAAAAAAGGTAATAAATGAAGTGGGCGCTTTCCTTTACCGTACAGTACTCTTTTCAACATCTTGCACCAAATCCAAACCCATTTCACTACACTAACAACTAACGAGTAGTAATCGCTTATCGAAAAAACCGGCGATTGCACTAGCTCAAGTTCCTTATAACAGACCGAGTGACCATTTGGTCCAGTGGCATTGTTCCCACTCATGTGGGGTGAAGTCCAGGGTTCGACTCCTGGCATGAGCATTTCTGATGTAATAGAATAGAATTTAGAATAGAATCTCAAAAAAAAATTTCCTTATAACAGGTAATTGATCCAATTAAATGATTGCCTGATATGAGTTGCTATGTGGGAGGAAATTGTGCACAAATGACTTTCGTTGAATCAATGTCAAAACTTGTTTGTATTCTTGTCTGTTGAGGAATCACAGCATAGGAAAAAGGATCACCAAGCTTAATTATTAGCGATAACTTCTACTTATCCATTGGTGTAAAATTATTGGTTAAATACAAATAATAACATATTAAACAGGTTGATCTATAACTACATGGATCTCATTTCGCATCTCAGTCTTAGTACGTGGACCCTCAGAGATGACAGGGCAGAATCTACACCACTCCACTGGCTTTTCAATAAAAGATAAGAAATATCCTTAGACCACCAGCTTGGATGGTCCTTATCATTCCACTCATACAAATTTTTTTTAAAAGAAAAAAAAAATTATGTTAAACCGCACTAGCTCTAACCAACAGTTGGTGAGCATTATAATAATGGTCCCTGTCTCATTTATTTAAGTATCATTAGATTAGTTTTCTTGCAGAAATAAAAAAGTTTTGTGAAAAAAAAAACAAAATCCAAGACATCTAAAGTCCGAGTTTAAACCAATCCATCTACATTTTTAAGAGTAAAAAATACATGACATAAAACCTAATAATGAATTAACATAAATTCAGATTTCAATGTTTTAAAGGTGTTGTGTCTTCATTAGCTTCTTTCGTAGAAATAGCATAACACAAACACGACCAATAATAATGCTCTTACATGCTCCAACTACCAACTCATCCCTTGTTTTCATCACAAAACACAACACCAAGAACACCTTAACACTCCTCACCATCCCAACTTCTTCTTCTTCTTCTTGCACTCCTTTGAGGTCAAACCCTACGTCCACTTCGGCCATAACCACCACATTGTTGGCTGCAGCTGCCTCTGCATGCCTAGTCCTGACCGCGGTGGTCGGAGCTGGTGCATCGGTCGGGTTGGTCCCGTCCGACCCGCCCGACGCGGAAGAGACGCTGTCCAACGTGCCTCAGACGCTGTCAGGAGAGTGCTTGGAAGCTAAGGACTGCAAGAAGGCGAGGATACAGCGGCCCAAGAGCAGGAAAGCCGAGACCTGTACGGTCAAATGTGTTACTACTTGTATCCGCGGTGGGGATGGTTCTCCTGGTGAAGGCCCTCTTAATATCAGAAGGTATCATTTCGATTTTTTTAAATATCTGATATTTGTAGTCGAGATCTCATATCCTATTTTAAGAGAAGATGGTAATTTTTTTGTAAAGGTTAAAACTTTATCATATATGCAAGTGAAAAAATGTAACCAATACTTTAGGGAATTGATTAAAATGTGCCTCTATGATTGACTGTTGAGATCTCCCAATACATAGATATTTTCATAGGGTGATACTTGAACTCAAGTCTTGTTCGTGATTGATTCTGAATTTTAAATCTCTCAATATTAGCATCAATTCTTATTAACGTGATACAGTATTTAGTATGTAGTGGCTGACCTGGAAAATGAAGTTCTTTACTAAATCCATTGGAATTAATGGGCCAAATTTTACAGAGTTTAGCATACATGTTGAAATGGAACAATATGAGAATATAAAATTATGTTCCAGAACATCCTTAAGAAACTCCGCAATCTAATCTTGAAGCTAATAATTACCTTTAATTGCCAAATGGGCAATAGTTTTCCTTCAATATGTTTTTCAACGTTAGGGGACAACTAGAAGTCAATATCTATGCCTAATTTAAGTGCAGCAGTGGAGCGGACACAAAACTGTACTCTACTGAATAAGCTCAAGTAGAAGTTGGCTCCAGTACCAAAAACCTAAGATTGGATCATAATATTAGTACATATTAAATCTAGTCTTAGGAATGATATTTATATAATTGGGCGAACTATTCATAAATTATGTTTTAACATTTGACTATGCGGTAACAATGGCCATTTTCATGAGCTAGGTGTCAAGAATAAAATCCTCATTTCATGTTTGTACATGCAGACCACTTGTGGTTTTCAAGCCAGGATTTCGAAGCCGGCAATACTGGTAATCTTTGTTCTTCCTTAGTTTATTTTTCTGACCAATTACAAAGGTGCACAAATTTTTATTCGATCATTATGTCCTTTCCTTACAGTTTGGTGGAGTGTTCGGAAATTTGTAACTTGATTGGAGATAAAGACGATGGACCTTGAATTGTAAATTTTGTTATCCTTTAATTAAATCAGAAGGATGAATCATCATATAAGAGAAATCTTTTGATGCTTGCCTTTATTATCTAGAAAATCTTTTGATAATTGAGACCCGTAGACATTTTTTTATACTCGGGGGTCATCCGTGTTGAGACGACCGGCTATACCGACAAACGACCAGACTATCGTGCCCAATCAATGTGCCTTACCTATTTTTATACCATGTAAAATTAACTACTAAAACTTACGAAATTTATAATTTTGATACAAGAGGTCGAAGAATATATACATGTATTTCAAAAGTTGGTTCGTTAATATTCTTTATATACTTCAAAAATAAAATTATTTTTCATACGTAAGACGTGCTAAGATAATCAAATTCCCAAGTGTAATACACTTACTTATAAACATTAAAACTAAAAAATCATCAAAGTCGAAAAAGAATAACTAATTTAAACGGGTTCCACGGGTACATTACAAACTCGTTGAGAAGTGGGTCTACTTAAACTAAAGCCGCGGTAATGATGTAAGCGAATCAAAAAAGGAAGACGCCGGTGATATGGGCCCTTGGAGATCACTCGACGGCGGTCTTCTTTCTCGCCTTTATGATGATCTCCTCCTCCATTTTCGCCTTTCCTCTTCGCATTGTTCATTATCTGCCAACAACATTCAAATACTTCGGTTTTCGTAGTAATCCTAGAGGTGGACTAATAAATCAAAATTCCAGTCAGACATAATCTTTAACAATAAACAAATACGTCTTAACAATGAGTATTTAGACTATCCATATTTGTGCCCGAAGACGCTTTCACTTCTAAACTTTATTTTTCGTCTACGTCAACTTCTCTCCTACACCTAGTTTTTTATCCATGCTTGCGCCCCTCTCTGGTCTTCCCTCCTATATCCACGTTAACTATGTTTTTTTAAAATATAGTTAATTCTATTTAACTCGATATAATTATGAACTAATTAAAATTAATTTTGAAATAACAAAAATAATAATTTTGCAAAATAAAAAAATATATTAAATTAATAACATATTAAATAATAAATTGCAACTCAAGAATTTATACTCCTAAAAATATTGTTAACAAAATAAAAAATATTTAAGGATGGTGTTGAAGAACATATTACATATTTTATATTTTCTGGTAAATATTAATTAAATAATTTATAACAACATAATTTATAAAATTGGTAACATCTTTTATAAAATTGATCGAATAGAATAATGCTAAATGGAATTAATAATTTTTTTTAAAATTTGGAGGACAAGACAATAATTTTTTACTCGCTAGGCCACAAAGCATCAACAAATTAACCTTTAATCACACTTGTGTGTGATTGAGCATGATGTGAACTGATTTAGAACGATTTTAATTCGTGGATTTGATTGAGCATGATATGATCTGATTTAGTGAAATTTTGATATTACAATGATATATCCATGAGATTCAAATTAGGTTGAAATTTCAAATTCTATTCCGTGATAATATGTTGATGAGATGTGTTCCAACCTTAAGTCGCTAACCATAATTTAGTGATAGAGATATCAACTTGATGACTTTATGGTTCTAGCGATTATGATTTTGAATGTCCCGATGTAATGTAATAGGGTTGAGACTTGAGTGTTTGTATTTAGTGTTGGTATTTTGATATTGCGTGATATTATGAGATATGCTTATAAATGAATAAAGATTTTATTTAACTATTATGAACATTATGGGAGATATCACGTTGTGTGATATTAATATATGCGATTTAATAAGCTACTGATCATATCAGGAGTACATGAATATGACACCAATAATGAGGGCTGTAGCATCTAGGGCATAGGGCATGCGCAAGAGCCTAAACTCAGGACATAGCTGACTACAAACTTGAATGTGAATGCTGATGATACAGAAGTGACGATTGAGGAAGAGGATGACTCTAGCAGTGTAGGCTATAATGTTAACGTGAATGGAACTCCTATCCCTATTGTCCACGACCCTGCTGCCTCACCCATTTTGAACTTGCCTATGTTTAACCTTAAGGGTGAACTATCGCAAGTTCTAACCTTTTCGACCAACACCAACCAATTATAATAGATGTGCCATAGCCCATTCCACAATCCAACACTGTTGGGAGATATTGAGAGTTTGTGGGAGTCAAGACACATGAGTTTCTTGGTATCAAAGACCCTATATAGGTAGAAGTTTGGGTGATCGAGATGGAGAAGGCCTTCAAAATTGCTTCGACTCAATCTAGAGAGAGGGTGAAGTACGTTGCATATATGATAAAGAAATGAAAGAGAGGGAAGCCATATAATGGAGCAATCATATAGAGAGGGAAGTCACCTAAGAATTAAGCTCAAAAATAAAAGAGAAGTACTTTTACCTCTTCGAACATACAAGTAAGTCATATTAATAAGTTTGAAAGCAAACTTCAATTAAGGGAAGAAGAATGTAAGAGTCAAGAAATCCAAATCGAAAAATAGTCTAAAATGAGGTAGAGATTTGCCTATTGTGTCAAAATTAAAGACCTTATGGAAATTTGCCATTAGTAACCCTTATTAGGATTTTAATTTATTTTTCTATTTTAAATAAGAGTTGGTCATCTCGATGCCCAGTCACAAAATATTAACTCATAAAATTTTGGATCCCAGAAAATGAAGCCTTTAATGATCTTTCAAAGTTAAGAAAAGTAAAAGGCAAAAACTCGGAAGAGGAGGACCATTGAAGTTTCATGAACCAAATAACCTTAAGTATTTAACACAAGTCAAGTAAGTAGAATTTGTATTTTGGTCTGAGTACATGCAAATCAGTTAAGAATTCTAATTCTGATGTGTAGAGTGGTTGTAATCCCTTTGATTTTGGGTTTTTAAGAATTCAAGTTGATTTTTGATGTAATTTTGTTTACTATTGAAATTTGATTCGGATTTTGTATTTGCTTATGATTTTATTCTAATTAGTTTTGATTTTAATTGCTATTGAATTTGAGTTCAACCTGAATTTGAGTTAACTTTTGAGATTGTATGAATTCGATTCTAATTCAGGATGGCTGTGAATTCAAATCTTAAATTGTTATTTTAGGAATTCATTTTGGATTTGGGATTGCATAAGAATATGCTTCTCTCTAAATCTGCTTGTGAATGTTGATATGTATAGCGCTTGGATCCGGTGCTGAGGGAAAGTTTCCTCAGTATATACTGAGGAAACAATAGGCCATTTCTAAATATTCTGATCTAATGGCCATTATTGAATAAGGGTATTTTAGACTTTTTGACAAAGTTACTGTTCATCCACTAACGAAATTACTATTCATCCACTAATAAAATTACTGTTCATCCATTAATAAAAGCACTGTACGTTTTCAAATAAAATCACTGTTCATTTCGATGGCTGGTTTACTTGTGTGTATTGCTGGTTTAAATGGCTGTATTGTTGGTTTTTGTGACTGTATTGATAGTTTTCTTGGCTGTAATGCTGGTTTGTTAACCCTATTGCTGGTTTATTTATGTGTATTGCTGGTTTAAATGGCCGTATTATTGGTTTTTGTGACCGTATTGATGGTTTTCTTAGCTGTAATGCTGGTTTTCTTGGATGTAATGCTGGTTTTCAAAACTCCAATACTGGTTACTATCATATATTGAATGAAAAAAAATAAATAACACCAATCATTTCAAATATGTTCTTCGGGTAGTTGGTTCAAATCTATTCCTATAATATGTTCGTCAAATGTAACATCTTTCGAATTAAACCAGCAATGCAACCAAGGGAACCAGCAATGCAGCCAAGAAAACCAGCAATGCAGCCAACGAAACCGTTAATACAACCAAACAAACCAGTAATGAAAAGAAGCAAACTAGCAATACAACAAAACAAACCAATAATGAAAAGAAGCAAACCAGCAATACAACCAAACAAACCAGCAATGAAAAGAAACAAACCAGCAATGCAACCAAACAAACCAGCAATGAAAAGAAACAAACCAGCAATACAACCAAACAAACTAGTAATGAAAAGAAGCAAACCGGTAATACAACCAAAAAAACCAGCAATGCAGCCAAACAAACCAGTAATATAACCAACGAAACTATTAATACAACTAAATAAACTAGTAATATAACAAAATAAACCGGCAATATAACCAAGCAAACCAGTAA
>SOPF01030781.1:0-28792 GCA_012979155.1 Hypericum perforatum
AACATAAACTAATCTAATATCCTAACAACTATCCTCACTTGTCTCCCCAAAGTGTCTGTCAACCCTCCCAGCTATGTAGAAACCCGAGTGCTTAGGTACCTCTAATGTTTGCCAATGAGAAGAGCAAGTGGCTGGACAAATTGTGTCACTGTCTGCCTCTGGCACGCGCCAATGGTGTCTATGGCACGCGCCACTCATGCTGAAGTCCAACGTCAGAGTGACCTCTCCATCCAGGTGTGTTTGGCGTGCGTCAATCATGCCTATGACGCGTGCCAATAGTGCTTAGGTGTGGAATCTTGCGCCCTCGAGCTCCAAATTGCCCATGTCCTAGCGCCATCGATCAAGCATCCTCCACAAGTCATCAAGTAGGCTCCTAAAACTACGAAAACATAATGAGAAAAGACAAACATAACAAATGAACGTAATAAATAAAAACTAACACAAGACGACTAAAAACTCTAGAAATAAACTAAAAACTACAAAAAGAACCTAAGAAATAAACACAAAATATGAGTGTTTAAG
Organism: Hypericum perforatum; assembly: GCA_012979155.1. Taxonomy (NCBI): domain Eukaryota; kingdom Viridiplantae; phylum Streptophyta; class Magnoliopsida; order Malpighiales; family Hypericaceae; genus Hypericum; species Hypericum perforatum. The sequence goes on from SOPF01030781.1 coordinate 523, forward strand.
GCACTCATCAATGTGTAGGAAGTTCACTAGGTTGGGCCAAATTTCTAGCAGCAGAGCTAATGATGAGTTGGACTCTTTGCTCGTTAGGGAAGGCCCCTCATATGTAAGTTCATCATCCCAGTGGCTCAAAGCATGTGTGTCCTTGTTGTTGGTTCCACCAGTAGAACTAGGAGGATCGTTCTTAGGAATCTCACTCTCATGGGTTGTTACACTATTAAGATACTTACAATTAGAATTTGGGAAAATTAGGCTAAAGTCCCTATTTTGGGGATTCAACTGGTTAAATCCTTACTATTTAAAAAATACTCTTTGAATCTATAAAACCTAGAAACATAGACGGTCCCTCGTTCCAACGCCAGAGATGTTTAGGGCAAAATCCTTACCTGACTTGACTTGTCCATAAATTACAAATTAACCCCAATATTACTCACATTCTCAATGTAAGACACCACCACAGCCCGTAAATCCTAAATTTCCCAATTCCAGTTTTCAATTTCAAATTAAAATCGATCCCCAATCCAACCCTTTCAAAGCCCTAATTGTCAATCAAAATGGTGGGTTAGCTTATGAGTCTTCACAAGCAAACAAGATTGTCGAGTCAAGTCAGGTTCATGCTTAAGGAGTCCGGTTGTGCTGGGTTGTGGCAAGTCAGGGTCACATTTGAGGAGTCGAGGTCTAAGTTCAGGGGTTGTGCATATAGTGTCTAAGTCGGCGTGTAGTGTTTGGGTCATGGCAAGTTGGGGTCGCATAAAAGTGTTGAAGTCCAGAGCTGAAATAGGGGTTCGATGTCATCTTCAAATAACACTTGCTCAGGTGTTGATGATGGGGCAAGGTACAGCAATATCAACTATGCTTGTGATGTTCGTGATGTAGTTAGGATCGTAGAGAGTAAAAAGAACAAATGTCATTTGTTCTTTTGTTATTTGAACAATAATTGTTTGGGGTAGCTTGGTTGGTGCACCAAACGTGAAGTTTTTTCATGTTATCGAAGACCCATAATAGAGTCTAAGGAAAATGTTGCAGGGGTAAAAATTGTTTAAAATATTTTCATCCAACTCGTGATGCACTAGTAGACTTGTGCCCATCATAGCACTTTAAACAAAGTACAAATACGACACATATATAGCAATAAAGAAGACATGTCGGTCTTCTCTTGGATGAAATCTTCCCTTCTGCCATATTGTTGATGAAGGCTTTTCCCAAATTCATATATTGTTAGGGTCTATCTCTTCAAAATCAGAACTTTCATTATCTTCCACCGCATGTTGACCATCGTCCTTTCCAACTTCCTCTGTAGTGTCCTTCGGCCCACCCTCTGCATCACCCTCTGCATGTTCATTCTAAACTTCTACAGCAATCTCCTCATTATGCATCTCACTATTATCTTTGTTATCATGAACCTTCCCATATGCAGTCTCGTTAAAAGACACTTCCTCTTCGGGCTCCATGCTACACTCACTCAATGTGGGTAAAAGAGGAACCCAAGATGGCACTCCCTTGGAAGCAAAGTCGTCCTCTCACTCTGGTATAATGAGAATCCATGACTTTTGAGCCTCATGCTCATCGCTTGCCTCGTGCTTGTCGTTGTCTCTCATATATGAATAATATCCTAGCGAGGAAGTTGAAAAAAGGATGAGGCTCACTGTGGGATGGAAGAACTCGGTGGTGGTGAACCAGGCCCATTGTTATCCATGGAGAATCATGCCTAATTTTATGAAATTGAGAATTTTAAGGTTAGGGTTCTTAGGATTGGGAAATTTGTAATTTGGGGGCGGGAATTGGAAATAGAGGCAAGTGAGGGGGTCAAACTTATTTCTGGGGTCAAACTATTTTCGGGGGCTATTTAAGAGAAACTTTGAGGATAATTTTGTTATTTACGAACAAAAGGATAAAAAGGTCTAGTCAAGTAAGGTTTTTGCCAGAAAAATCTCTGACGTCAGAATGAGGGACCAAACATCTATGTTTTTATGGACTGAAAGAGTAGCTTTTAAACAGTATGGACTGAACCAGTTGAATTCCCATAGTACAGGGACCTTAGCCTAATTTCTCCTTAGAATTTTCATATCCTATGCCGAGTTAAAGTTTATACGAATGTGATAATGTCTATCGAACTCGAGTTTAGAATATCAGAATACCATATTAGAATGTTGGGATAATTATATATAGACTTCGTGGATATAATTTAATAAAATCTAAGGACATTGCATTTTTTTACTAATTTTTAAATCCATTTAATTTGGATATTAATATATATCGAAGATAATGTAATTTCAGGACGTAGAAGTAGGAATAAAAAATTTCCGTGACAATTCTCCACCTAAAATGATTAAAATGTCCCTAATTATAAATAGGGAAAATTAGGCTAAAGTCCCTCTACTTTAGTGATTCAACATTTTTAGTCCTTACTGTTCTAAAACTACTCTTTTAATCTTTACTATGCAAAATAACTGAGCTTTTTAGTCCCTTAAAGTCAACATAATTTTTTTAAGGGATAATTGCCCTCGCCCCCTTGGGGTTTGCGGAAATTAGTGATTCAGTCCCTCTATTTTTTTATTATTATTTAGCCCCTCTAGTTTATGAAAAAGGTATTATTTGGCCCCTATCACCGGAATCCGGCGATTTCTCCGGCGAAAATGGACCTGAGATGACGAAAATACCCTTTTCTTTTAAAAAGTAAAAAATAAATTGAAATACAATCATAATTCGTATTGAGCTGAAATTTTTCATGAAGCATCCTAAACCTATACATGATTTATGTAAAATATTTCAAAAAGTTTGAAGGCACATAAGTATTTGTTTTATTTTCCAACGTGCCAAAATTTTGTAAAATCATATAAAATAGAAAATTTGTCTAATTGGGCTGAAACTTGTCCCATGTATTTCTAAGCATCTTTAATGAATTTAGGAATCAAAAAGTCTGGTTTCTCACCAGGCAATTTTGAAAAAGTCTGGGAATACCAAAAATATAGAGTTTTAATTTATTTGTTTACTAAAGATGGAGTATTTAGTAAAAAAGCTTAAGAACAAATTGAACAAGTTTTAGGTCCTAAATTCATTAAATATACTTAAGAACACATGAGACAAATTTCAGCCCAATTAGACAAAATTTCTATTTTATATGATTTTATAAAATTTTGGCACGTTGGAAAATAAAAACAATAATTATGTGCCTCCAAAATTTCTGAAATACTTTACGTAAATCATGTATATTTATAGGATGCTTCATGAAAAATTTCAGCTAAATATGAATTATGATTGTGTTTCAATTTTTTTTTACTTTTTAAAGGAAAATGGTATTTTAGTAATCTTAGGTCCATTTTCGCCGGAGAAAAAGAGCTGATTTCGGCAACAGGGGTTAAATAATACCCTTTTCACAAACTAGAGGGGCTAAATAATAATAAAAAAATAGAGGGGCTGAATCACTAATTTCTGCAAACCCGAGGGGGGCGAGAGCAATTATCCCTTTTTTTAATTCCCATTATACCATTTTTTTTAAAAATTAACCCAAAACCAAATCCAAATAAACCAAATCATACTCAAAACCAACCCAAAACCAAACCCAAACAGAATTATCCTTCCCTTCCTCCGGCAAGCCACATGATCTTGGTGCCGACGTGGCCAAGGAAGGCGGCGAGCTTGAGCATCTATTTGAGCTTCCCCCCGGTGGTGTAGAATCCGAGGGGCTGGAAGAAGGTGGAGGTGACGATGAAGGACTTGTAGTCTCAGAAGTGGGTGGCATTGGTGATCGGTGAGTTCCTCTTGGAGAAGAGGTTCTCAAACTGGTAAGACCCGAATATGTCAAAGATGGTCTCATTGCAGCAAAACTTCGAAGCCCACTTGCACTCTCACCCGTATGTAGTACTTCTTCCTGTGCACCTTATGGACCACTACCATTATCTTCGAGTTGTCCGCTGACATAGACACCATCGTTACGATAAGAAGGATGGCTAGTACAACCTAGGTGGACTTGTTCCCCTTCTCCATTGTTCTCGATCTCGGTCACCGATAGGATGGAAGGGGGAGGGTTCATTTTGGAAGGGAGGGAGGAGTTCTCTCTCGACATGGGTCTCAGAGGAGAGATCGTTGATGCAAGGGATGTTGACAAGGCACTAGAGCTACTCAATGACATGGTGGAGGACTCTGTGATGATGTTGATCGATGGCGACATCAATTGGGGAAGTAGATGAATTCTATTTGCCGGAGGAGGGGGAGGATAATTCTATTTGGGTTTAGTTTTTGGTATGATTTGGTTTATTTGGATTTGGTTCTAAGTTAATTTTTAAAAGAACGGTATAATAGGAATTAAAAAAATTATATTGACTTTTAGGGACTAAAAAGCTTGGTTATTTTGCATAGTAAAGATTAAAAGAGTAGTGTTAGAACAGCAAGGACTAAAAAGGTTGAATCACAAAAGTAGATGGACTTTAGCCTAATTTTTCCTTATAAATAATATAAAATCTCACAACTCTCGCATTGTCCTCGTCCATCAGTCACCACCACCACCACCTCGTCCTCCTCTCCCCTCCTTCTAGAAGCCAGAAACTTCCCAATACTCTTTATTAGAACCCTGATTCTAAAATCGGCTAAATTTCCTTAGAGGAGGTCTATTTTTAAAGAATTTATCAAAAGAGGGCCTTCAGGAAAAGAATTCCTCATCTGGGGTTGAGCCGAAAACTAAAAAAAGTATGTTTTTGAATTGCACAAAAACCCACTTTTTCCTACAGTTTTGTGTCAAAAAACTTAACAAAATATGCAGTATCTTAATAAAAATGAGTGGCTTAGCAATCGGCTCAGCTCAAAGAAAACTGCAGAATTTGTTGGGGTTTTGAGCAAGCCGAACCACGTCGAAGGTACAAATTTGATATTCGAAGGTACAAATTTGTACTTGGGGAGGTTCAAAATATGAGATTTACATACTTGATATTCCATACTAGTTTTGGGAGCAGCTGGCAGATTGGATATTTGTCGCATGTTGACAAGGTTCTTGTTACGGGCTTAGTAGAGAGATGGTGGATAGAGACACACACATTTTATATGCCGTATAGTGAAATGTTGATAACACTTTAGGACGTTATGGTATTGCTGCAATTGCCAATACTTGGCTTTCCATTCACTGGTGAGCAAGTCCCAAAAGACTATCCAGAATTATGCATTCGTTTGCTTGGTAAAGATCCTAGTAATTATGCCGTTGGTTGCAAGGGCAACAAAATAATTCTACGATGGTTGATGGAGTGTTTTGATGCTACCGATCTTACAGAAGATTCTCCAAATGAGGTAGTCAAGCAATATGTTCGAGCAAACATATTGATTTTGATCCCAACTCAGTTTTTTCCGGACAAGGATGATTCGGGCGTTACAGTTTGCTGGCTACCTTTTTTGCAAGACTTGGATATTATATTCACATACAGTTGGGGTGAAGCTTGTTTGGCTTTTCCTGCATTTTTTAGTTTGGAAAAGATCCTAGTAATTATCCGCTTTTTGTGAGTTTTTGATCTCAAACCACGACTTTTCCTATCCTAAATCGTAAGCCCTAATCCAATTTTATTTTCTACCACCTAAATTATGGTAAGTCCAATAAATGTAATCGTTTACTATCCATGAAAAGACAAGCTTATGGTATTATTTCCACCTATCAAATTGTCACTTCAATTGAAACTTTATGACAAAGTTGTTTTGACATTATTCAGCTGATGGACTGACAAGCTATTACTACTTTCACATGAATTTTATAACATAACGGTTGAATTGAAATTATATGGTGGGTAACCTGACATCGAAAAAAAAATATAGATCAGTTGACAATTAATAAAATAACTAAAAAACTAATTATAAATATATGTAAGCCCTCAAAAACCAATTATAATAACTATAAAACCAATCCCTAAACCCTAAATAACTACAAAACCACAAAATAATATATGGTTTTAATCTCAAAACTGCATTTTTTGTGGGTTTTTGAGCTCACCTAAACCGTAAGCCCTAACTCAATTCATCAAAATAAATTATAAACTATAAATTCATACCTTTTTTGACAAGCTTATGTTATTATTTCTACCTTTCGAATTGTCACTTCAAAACTTTATGACAAAGTTGTTTTGACATTATTTAGTTGATGGACTCACAAGCTATTATTTCCAACATTATTTCACTTTCATAGAAACTTTATAACATAAGAGTTATATTGAAATCATATGGTGGGTATCAGTTGACAATTAATATACTAGCTGAAGAACTATCGATTGATAAGTGTGACAACAAAAAAAAAGTATTTGATGAAAATTATAAACCATAAACCCTAAAATCCTAAACGCAGAATTTTATGCATTTTTGTGTTCAAAACCACTGATTTTCATGCGTTTTTAGGCTAAAAACCATCTTTAAACCTAAAAATTAATTATTAATTATTGTCAAGTCTAATAATTTCTCGGTGTGAGATTTACTGAATTTACTTTATAGCAATAAATTAAACGACATACAATAGGTAAGTCTATTGAATTCGTAACCATAATTTTTTTGACATAATAATTTGTACCCACCGAAAGTGTTCGACAGTTGTATTCATCTCATCCTAATTTTGGGGTGACATAAACGCTTCTGATGATATATCATAAATTGGTTAACCATTATTTGTATTTTTTGTATGTAGTCATTTCACGGTTTTTTCCCTCCACCTTTAAGCACATGGCAATGTGCAATTCAATAATCCAATTAAAGCTTGTTGAATAAAAGACACCAAAGTTCATAGCAACATTTAACAAACCAAACAATTCTTTGTGTTTTCTATGTGCAATAGCAAGTTTTCATGCATTAAATATTCATGTGTTCTTATTATCTTTTCTATTCATTTTTCTACTCTTATTCAAGATGGATCCATTAGATCAGTGGGGGAAAATTCTTAGGATGGAGAGTGATGAGAATATAGGATATCACCTTCCAAGCCAATCTTCATTTGAGCCTCAACCTCAACACTCTAATTTTGATACCCAAGTACCACAAACCCAATACCAACAATTTACACAACCAACACGTTCAACCCAACAAATTTTAGCATCTCTCGGTGGTAGATCATTTACACCACCTAGAAACCAACCGCAATTTGAACGTCAAAGTTTTGAGAAAATCATTAATCTGGATGAAGGAGAGGAAGAAATACATCAACCAACATCTTTTATTCCAGGTCCTGCAGGCATACATTAGATGGCAAAGAGGAAGGCTAAAAAAATAGGTTAGAACTTACTCACAACCCAATCTCAATACTCAACAACGTATTGAAAGAGAAGTCAACAAGTCCCTCACTGACTACACATTTGAAAAAACTCATGGACAACAAAAGTCGCTTTTCTTGGAATTGAAGGTAAAATTCATACTTGACATTCTATTTTTTTATCACTATATTAACTTTAGCGTATTAATTTTTTTAGGAATGGCACAAGGAGAAAATTTAGTGACAACCATTGAGAAAGCTAAACAAAATTTTAACAAAAGTGCAAAAATTTCTCAGGCAACATTGTTGTTCAGTACTCGATTTCGATTATATAAAATAACTTAACTTAATTGTGTGTTGCTTTTCTAGATGGTTGTCATGGTTGACACTTTTACCCCAAATGGTTAGGTGATGCTATGGTGGTTTTGAAGGTACGGTGTCTATATTTTAATAAACCAAATATAAAATTATATCATTTAATCAAGTACATTATTTTAAAGGATTTTACTGGTATTATTGGTGCAAGCATACATCACAAGGTCTTCACTGAATGAGTTTTTAATATCGAGGCCGAAAATGTTTTGATACATTGGAATGTAAGTATTTATGGTTTATTTAAGTTCATAAATCAATACGAAAATTAAACTTACATATGTTATTTTTATTATCCTCATGTGGCCATATTTTCTCCATTCAAGCCTGTATTTTCCTTGAACATTACTCGGCCGAATGTGGTCAAAGCATTTGCAAGCAATGGGCAAACATTGAGTTAATTGAAGATTAAGTTATGTAATTTTTTTCTTTGGTTGTATTAAAATTGTGGAATTTTAATATTTATCATATTTGGTTCAATTAAACTCGTTGTACTTTATAATTTGTAATATTTAGTCCGCTCTAAATCTATGGTACTTGTTAATATATTGTAACTGTTTCTACGGTCTAATTAACTACTTTTTATCATTTTGTCAATACCAACTATTTTTATTCAAACTAATATTTTTACCGAGAAGGTTACTTAAATCGATTACGAAATTGAGAAATTCAAAGTTGTATTTTTTAGAATCAAACCACTTTCTACCATTTGATTTTAGAAGTAAAATTGAATAGTTAAAAAAAACCATATTCCCTTAGATTCTATAATTAGAAGAGGAGGTAAATGTTTTAATTTACCAAAAGTTATTGTATTAAAAATAAAACAAAAATGAATAAAATAAATCGACTGGATGTGGCAAGGTTCGGCTTGCTCAAAATCACATAAAAAACCAAAAAAAACATAAAAAATCAAAAACCCACTGATTGGTCTGACCAACGAGATCAAAACTATTAATGGGTTTGATTGGTAGAGGAAAAACTGTGGGCCCAGATCGTGGCTGAATTACACAAAAACCCAACAAATATTGCATTTTCTCTATTCATTGAGCTGCTCATTGATTTTTGCAATCTACCAAACGTTACTGTATTAAAAATAAAACTAAAACCGCATTCTCGAAATCTCAATTTTTTTCTATAGACATCCCAATCCTCAACTTGCTGCATTTTGTTTTGGCGGTCAGACCAGAGTTTAACCAAAATTGATGGGCCGAAAACAAAAAAAAATGTGTTTTTGAATTGCACAAAAACCCAACAAATATTGCGTTTTTTCCTGCTCATTGTGCCGACACGGCTTGGCTTGCTCAAAATCCCAACAAATTCTACAGTTTTCTTTTAGCCAAGTCGATTGCTAAGCCACTCATTTTTAGTAAGAAACCACATATTTTGTTGAGTTTTTTTGGACACAAAACCCCAAGAAAAAGTGAGTTTTTTTGACACAAAACTCCAAGAAAAAGTTAGTTTTTTGGATAGGAAAATCTTTTCCCGAAAAACCTCTTTTGATAAATTATTCTCCTTTTGACCATAGTTTTTAAATTGGTGGTCTGACGAGCAGTCTGAATGGTCGGATCATGAATCGCTCAATAATCCAGCCAGAAAAGGCTAATCAGTACGATTACCTAATGAACCCGGAATTTTTTGGGATTTTTTGGTCCGACCGAACAGTTCGACCGGAAAATCAGACAGTTCAACCAGAAAATAAAGACTGATTTTTTTTATTCAAGATTAACCATTTGTATATATACTTTATTTAGTGTATTTTATAAAAAAAATGGTATTATTATATGTCATAATTAATTTATTACATAATTGTTTATATAAATACCTATATATATATTTCAAAAAAATTACAAAAACTATTTGTTTAAATATGAAATCCAGTCTGACCAACCTCTTACCAGTCAGACTAGTCCGACCAGAGATCGCCCAATAAACCGAGTCAATCTCCGGGTCGTTTTTCATAACTATGCTTTTGATCCCTCTCAAGAAAATTACTCTCTAAAATCTTAATTAAAAAAAATAAATCAAACCCTTCGTTTCAAATCTCAGATTACCTTAAACTTAACCTGAAATTAAACATTGAAGCAGAGCCAGATAAGAAGATGTGAACCCAGAAACCCAACTCCTCCCTTTCGTCCGATTCATGTGGGAGACGATGCGCTCCGGCCGCTATGGGATGAGTTAATCTCAATGAATAAAACCAGAAGGCGAAATGTCACCGTAGTCGAGGAAGGAGCTGGCTGTGGTCCGGCAAGGTTACGAGTGAGGGACGGGTGGCTTACCACGTGAGGCTGATGGGTCCTTGGGCCCTCCTGGTCCATGTGACTCCTTGCCCTCCATTGCCGACGTCGGTGGCCAGGTCGAGGGAGATGGTTTAATTTCTTTGTTGACAGCGGTGTTAGTGCTTTTTAGTGGTTTTTGAGAGGGGAGGATAAAGGAGGAGCTTAATAGAGAAATTATATGATTCTGTTGAGAGCGTTGTTACATATGTGGGACAGTGGGAGAGGTAAATTGATAAATGTTTAAAATTCATCAACTTATTACTTAAGGTTCGGATTTGGGTTGAATATGGAAATTCGAACATTAATTAAAACACGTTGATTATGTAAACTTATAAGTATTAAAAATCCAGATTCTATATATAATTATACTAATAATCTATATGTATCCTAAACCTTTGAGGCACTTGCAACTACCAACGTGGTAATTCTGACACAAAATTTTGTTTTTCTTTGAATTGGGTCTGGGCTGTTGTGTGCATCAATGGTCTAATCACGATTTGCATTACATTTACAAGACACGAACTTGAGACCCTCCCACTGTTTTAAGGAAATCCGAGCTCTTTGCTACTTGGAACAACTCGCAGTTGTGTTTGTGTGGCATCCTGGATGATTGTTTGTGTTGGGAAATTGTTTGAAGGCTTCGGTGAGGAAGGCAGACCAAGAGGTGTTGGACATGTTGCCAAGGTCAGTTGAGGTGGTAACTGGGGATGTGGGTGAACCCTCCACCCTCAAGTCAGCTGTGGAAGGCTGCAACAAGATCATATACCGTGCCACGGCTCGGTCCACCATCACAGCCGATCTTCACCGGGTTGATCAGCAAGGTGTTTCCAACCTCACCAAGGCCCTGCAGGTACCTCGAATTGAATTCTGTAAGCATTTTGCTTTCGGGAGATCGCAATTGCTGCGTATATGATTTTTCGGGTACACATTGTAAGACTACAACCACAGATTAGCTAAGCTACGACCAGGTAGAAGCAGCAAAAGCAAGCTCTTGCTCGCGATGTTCAAGTCCGAGAAATCATTGAAAGGTTGGGAAGTTCGCCATGGAAGCAGTGTCTTCAGGTGAAAGGTTGGGAAGTACGTCCTGATTCTCGAAGCTGGTCCGTTGGCGGATACAACTCAAAGCACATTGTTCTTTGCCAGATTTAATACGAAAGTCGGGTTCTGCAGGGTAAGGTTTAAAGTTGAGTCTTGTGGATAGATCATTGAATATGCAGTTACAAGTTATCCCAAATGGCAGGTTCGTTTGCCATTTTCGTCCTTCCGCCCTTTGAAACTGGATGATCCTCCACTGGATCCATTCCTCGTTCACACGATGACCATACACTTTGAGTCTCAGAGACAGGTTTGTCCGCTCGTATCTGGAAAAAGCTACACCGACTGTTCCTTTTCAGTGCTTCTGTATCTTAACAATCTGAAATGCTTCTGCTACAGAGACTGTTAGAAGGACTTGCTGCTGCAAAGGAACAAGATTTGAGAAGCTTCAAGCTTAAAGAGTATATAAAAGCTTTGCCAGTAAGTTCATCCAGGGGAACCATCATATCTATTGCCTGTGACGAACAAATTTTAAAGCGAAGAACTTTTTTTCGTCCTGTGCAGACCGGAAAAGAGATGGACTTTGTTAGTCTCATTTCGTGTACAGGATTAGGAGTAGAACAAGCAGAAGAGAGCAAGTTGTAAAAGCCAAGAGGGTGAGTAAACGGTGGAAGCTTCAAGAGGGTGAGTAAACGGTGGAAGCTTGATTGGTGCTGATATCTTTTCCTATAATTTATGGTCGTACTTTTAGCAGGCTGGGTTCGTTGAGGAGATCGGGACGCGGATACACGATCATTCGCCACGGTCCCTTGAAGGTAACTTGCTCAACTTGTCAAGAGCCTGCTTCGCTTCAAGATCCCACCGCAGCAGTCAACCAATCGTCTCTAACATTGAAACTTTCGCCCTGCAGGAGGAGCCTGGTGGTCAACGTGCTCTCATATTTGATCAAGGAAACAGAATTTCTCTGGTAAGTTACTCGTTTTTTCTTTGGGGACTGCTTAACGGATCTTATTGCGAACCTCGAGGCTAAAGACTTCTTGTTCAGGGAATTAGCTGCACCGATGTGGCTGACATATGTGTTTAAGGCCCTGCATGATACAACAGCAAGAAACAAGTGTTGATGTGAAAAAATTCTGTAAGCTGTCCTTTCATCTTAAATTCGGTTAACGTTGCGTCAACTCACTCAAAGTTCGTCTATTGACAGGTTTGCTACGATCATGTGGTGGAGCAAGGGAAGGAGCTGTACGAACTGGTGAGAGAACTGTCAGCTTATTGTTAGAAGTCTCGACAAGATTCAAACTTTAACGCAATGCTAAACCGATTTGCAGGTGGCACATGTGCCGGACAAAGTGAACAACTACCTAACTCCGTCGCTTGCTGTTCTTGAAAAAAACACTTGAATATATGTCATGGAGAATCCAACTGGTCTGAAACATCCAATGCTGTCTGTTTTCGGCCTCTAACCGACACGAGAAAGGAAATGTGGACGACAAAGATTTGGTCGGTTTTGCAGTACCTATTGATGAGAAAGATGTCCTGGTTGTCTTCCTGCAAGTCTCAACTGCTGCTGTGTTCATATGAGCCTCCATTTACCTTTTGTACATACATACAAAGATGTATATTCGCATCGACAAGACGCAGACCAACTCCGAAAGTAATGCAATCTGAACTTTTATAAACAATTTCACTACACTGACAACTAACGAGTAGTAATCGCTTATCGAAAAAATAGGAGATTGCACTAGCTCAAGTTTCTTGTAACAGGTAATTGATCCAATTAAACGATTGCCTGATATGAGTTGCTATGTGGGAGGAAGTTGTGCACAAATGACTTTCGTTGAATCAATGTCAAAACTTATTTGTATTCTTGTCTCAGTCTGTTGGAGAATCACAGCATAGGAAAAAGGATCACTAAGCCTAATTATTGGCGATAACTTCTACTTATCCACTGGTGTAAAATTATTGGTTAAATACGAAGATTTTAACATATTAAACAGGTTGATCTATAACTACATGGATCTCAATTCGCATCTCAGTCTTAGTACGTGGACCCTCAGAGATGACAGGGCAGAATCTACACCACTCCACTGGCTTTTCAATAAAAGATAAGAAATATCCTGAGACCACCAGCTTGGATGGTCCTTATCATTCCACTCATACAATTTTTTTTTAAAAGCAAAAAAAAAAAAAATTGTTAAACGGCACTTGCTCTAACCAACAGTTTGGTAAGCATTATTAGCCCGTCTCATTTTTTAAGAGTCACTAAATTAGTTTTCATCCAGAAATCAAAAAGTTTTGTGGAAAAAAAAAACAAAATCCAAGTTTAAGCCAATCCATCTACATTTTTAAGAATAAAAAATACATGACATAAAACCTAATAATGAATTAACATAAATTCAGATTTCAATTTTTGATAGGTGTAATATTTATGCTACTTCTACAAAAGAAGCTAGTGAATATTCGTTCCCTCTTCTTCCTCAACAACACACAATTACACAACCAATAATAATGCTCTTACATGCTTCAACTACCAACTCATCACTTGTTTTCATCACAAAACACAACACCAAGAAAACCTTAACACTCCTCACCATCCCCACTTCTTCTTCTTCTTGCACTCCTTTGAGATCAAACCCTACTTCCACTTCGGCCATAACCACCACATTGTTGGCTGCAGCTGCCTCTGCATGCCTAGTCCTGACCGCGGTCGGAGCTGGTGCATCGGGCGGGTTGGTCCCGTCCGACCCGCCCGACGCGGAAGAGACGCTGTCCAACGTGCCTCAGACGCTGTCAGGAGAGTGCTTGGAAGCTAAGGACTGCAAGAAGGCGAGGATACAGCGGCCCAAGAGCAGGAAAGCCGAGACCTGTACGGTCAAATGTGTTACTACTTGTATCCGCGGTGGTGATGGTTCTCCTGGTGAAGGCCCTCTTAATATCAGAAGGTATCATTTCGATTTTTTTAAATATCTGATATTTGTAGTCGAGATCTCATATCCTATTTTAAGAGAAGATGGTAATTTTTTTGTAAAGGTTAAAACTTTATCATATATGCAAGTGAAAAAATGTAACCAATACTTTAGGGAATTGATTAAAATGTCCCTCTATGATTGACTGTTGAGATCTCCCAATACATAGATATTTTCATAGGGTGATACTTGAACTCAAGTCTTGTTCGTGATTGATTCTGAATTTTAAATCTCTCAATATTAGCATCAATTCTTATTAACGTGATACAGTATTTAGTATGTAGTGGCTGACCTGGAAAATGAAGTTCTTTACTAAATCCATTGGAATTAATGGGCCAAATTTTACAGAGTTTAGCATACATGTTGAAATGGAACAATATGAGAATATAAAATTATGTTCCAGAACATCCTTAAGAAACTCCGCAATCTAATCTTGAAGCTAATAATTACCTTTAATTGCCAAATGGGCAATAGTTTTCCTTCAATATGTTTTTCGACGTTAGGGGACAACTAGAAGTCAATATCTATGCCTAATTTAAGTGCAGCAGTGGAGCGGACACAAAACTGTACTCTACTGAATAAGCTCAAGTAGAAGTTGGCTCCAGTACCAAAAACCTAAGATTGGATCATAATATTAGTACATATTAAATCTAGTCTTAGGAATGATATTTATATAATTGGGCGAACTATTCATAAATTATGTTTTAACATTTGACTATGCGGTAACAATGGCCATTTTCATGAGCTAGGTGTCAAGAATAAAATCCTCATTTCATGTTTGTACATGCAGACCACTTGTGGTTTTCAAGCCAGGATTTCGAAGCCGGCAATACTGGTAATCTTTGTTCTTCCTTAGTTTATTTTTCTGACCAATTACAAAGGTGCACAAATTTTTATTCGATCATTATGTCCTTTCCTTACAGTTTGGTGGAGTGTTCGGAAATTTGTAACTTGATTGGAGATAAAGACGATGGACCTTGAATTGTAAATTTTGTTATCCTTTAATTAAATCAGAAGGATGAATCATCATATAAGAGAAATCTTCTGATGCTTGCCTTTATTATCTAGAAAATCTTTTGATAATTGAGACCCGTAGACATTTTTTTATACTCGGGGGTCATCCGTGTTGAGACGACCGGCTATACCGACAAACGACCAGACTATCGTGCCCAATCAATGTGCCTTACCTATTTTTATACCATGTAAAATTAACTACTAAAACTTACGAAATTTATAATTTTGATACAAGAGGTCGAAGAATATATACATGTATTAATATTCTTTATATACTTCAAAAATAAAATTATTTTTCATACGTAAGACGTGCTAAGATAATCAAATTCCCAAGTGTAATACACTTACTTATAAACATTAAAACTAAAAAATCATCAAAGTCGAAAAAGAATAACTAATTTAAACGGGTTCCACGGGTACATTGCAAACTCGTTGAGAAGTGGGTCTACTTAAACTAAAGCCGCGGTAATGATGTAAGCGAATCAAAAAAGGAAGACGCCGGTGATATGGGCCCTTGGAGATCACTCGACGGCGGTCTTCTTTCTCGCCTTTATGATGATCTCCTCCTCCATTTTCGCCTTTCCTCTTCAAGTCCCCATCCGCCTCCTTCGCTGCATTGTTCATTATCTGCCAACAACATTCAAATACTTCGGTTTTCGTAGTAATCCACGAGCTGGCTAATAAATCAAAATTCCAGTCAGACATAATCTTTAACAATAAACAAATACGTCTTAACAATGAGTATTTAGACTATCCATATTTGTGCCCGAAGACGCTTTCACTTCTAAACTTTATTTTTCGTCTACATCAACTTCTCTCCTACACCTAGTTTTTTATCCATGCTTGCGCCCCTCTCTGGTCTTCCCTCCTATATCCACGTTAACTATGTTTTTTTAAAATATAGTTAATTCTATTTAACTCGATATAATTATGAACTAATTAAAATTAATTTTGAAATAACAAAAATAATAATTTTGCAAAATAAAAAAATATATTAAATTAATAACATATTAAATAATAAATTGCAACTCAAGAATTTATACTCCTAAAAATATTGTTAACAAAATAAAAAATATTTAAGGATGGTGTTGAAGAACATATTACATATTTTATATTTTCTGGTAAATATTAATTAAATAATTTATAACAACATAATTTATAAAATTGGTAACATCTTTTATAAAATTGATCGAATAGAATAATGCTAAATGGAATTAATAATTTTTTTTTAAATTTGGAGGACAAGACAATAATTTTTTACTCGCTAGGCCACAAAGCATCAACAAATTAACCTTTAATCACACTTGTGTGTGATTGAGCATGATGTGAACTGATTTAGAACGATTTTAATTCGTGGATTTGATTGAGCATGATATGATCTGATTTAGTGAAATTTTGATATTACAATGATATATCCATTAGATTCAAATTAGGTTGAAATTTCAAATTCTATTCCGTGATAATATGTTGATGAGATGTGTTCCAACCTTAAGTCGCTAACCATAATTTAGTGATAGAGATATCAACTTGATGACTTTATGGTTCTAGCGATTATGATTTTGAATGTCCTGATGTAATGTAATAGGGTTGAGACTTGAGTGTTTGTATTTAGTGTTGGTATTTTGATATTGCGTGATATTATGAGATATGCTTATAAATGAATAAAGATTTTATTTAACTATTATGAACATTATGGGAGATATCACGTTGTGTGATATTAATATATGCGATTTAATAAACTACTGATCATATCAGGAGTACATGAATATGACACCAACAATGACAGTCTCAGGTAGACAGTTTCTATGGGACAGTCTCAGGTAGCATCTAGGGCATAGGGCATGCGCAAGAGCCTAAACTCAGGACATAGCTGACTACAAACTTGAATGTGAATGCTGATGATACAGAAGTGACGATTGAGGAAGAGGATGACTCTAGCAGTATAGGCTATAATGTTAACGTGAATGGAACTCCTATCCCTATTGTCCACCACCCTGCTGCCTCACCCATTTTGAACTTGCCTATGTTTAACCTTAAGGGTGAACTAGCGCAAGTTCTAACCTTTTCGACCAACACCAACCAATTATAATAGATGTGCCATAGCCCATTCCACAATCCAACACTGTTGGGAGATATTGAGAGTTTGTGAGAGTCAAGACACATGAGTTTCTTGGTATCAAAGACCCTATATAGGTAGAAGTTTGGGTGATCGAGATGGAGAAGGCCTTCAAAATTGCTTCGACTCAATCTAGAGAGAGGGTGAAGTACGTTGCATATATGATAAAGAAATGAAAGAGAGGCCCAAGGGCTTGTACCCTAGTGGTATAAGTCTCCTTCATGGAGGCCCAAGGAGGTCCAAGGTTCAAACCTTGGCAAGGGTGAAAAAATTAGGGTGTTTACTTATCAAAAAAAAAAAAAAAAATGAAAGAGAGGGAAGCCATATAATGGAGCAATCATATAGAGAGGGAAGTCACCTAATAATTAAGCTCAAAAATAAAAGAGAAGTACTTCTACCTCTTCGAACATACAAGTAAGTCATATTAATAAGTTTGAGAGCAAACTTCAATTAAGAGAAGAAGAATGTAAGAGTCAAGAAATCCAAATCGAAAAATAGTCTAAAATGAGGTAGAGATTTGCCTATTGTGTCAAAATTAAAGACCTTATGGAAATTTGCCATTAGTAACCCTTATTAGGATTTTAATTTATTTTTCTACTTTAAATAAGAGTTGGTCATCTCTATGCCCAGCCACAAAATATTAACTCATAAAATTTTGGGTCCCAGAAAATGAAGCCTTTAATGATCTTTCAAGGTTAAGAAAAGTAAAAGGCAAAAACTCGGAAGAGGAGGACCATTGAAGTTTCATGAACCAAATAACCTTAAGTATTTAACACAAGTCAAGTAAGTAGAATTTGTGAGTACATGCAAATCAGTTAAGAATTCTAATTCTGATGTGTAGAGTGGTTGTAATCCCTTTGATTTTGGGTTTTTAAGAATTCAAGTTGATTTTTGATTTAATTTTGTTTACTATTGAAATTTGATTCGGATTTTGTATTTGCTTATGATTTTATTCTGATTAGTTTTGATTTTAATTGCTATTGAATTTGAGTTCAACCTGAATTTGAGTTAACTTTTGAGATTGTATGAATTCGATTCTAATTCAGGATGGCTGTGAATTCAAATCTTAAATTGTTATTTTAGGAATACATTTTGGATTTGGGATTGCATAAGAATATGATTCTCTCTAATCTGCTTGTGAATGTTGATATGTATATGATTGGGGTTTTGGGTTTTGATATAAGTAAGAGTTCTGGTATGAATATGATTTTGTACATATAAGATTATTTCCACACCTTCGAGGTCTTATAATTTATGCGCATCATTTTAAAGGAGCCATCGGATAATTCTAGGTGTGTGTAATCAAATAGATAAGGAATGTGAAAATTCTTTCAACTAATATTCTTCCATCTTTTAGGCCCGTAAAACGAGAACAAAAGGATATACATCTGGGCCTCACGAGATACCTGTCATAAATATATTATGTTAAACTCAAGAGTTCCATTCGTATTAGTTAGTTAATGTAGGGTTGATTGTTAAAGTACGTGGTTGTCAAGATAAATATTGTTGTAGTTCTATTTTTTACATAATGAATTGTTTTGACTTACCTTAGTTTAGTATATGACTTAGATTGGAGTTTACATGCATGCGTCTTGTTATTTTCTTTTTATAATAAAAATTATTAGAATTTTTCTGATTTAAAGTACTATGTTATTTATGTACTATTATTTTAATGATATTTAATAAATTCTAGATTTTGAATTTATTTTATAATAAAATTTGGTATTAAATGAGATAGTTCGTACAATTGTAACTTCCAATTCCTGGTTGTGACACGATTACCTGTAAAAAAATAGCTTTTTATCTGCCATCACCTACTTTCTCTTCCGATGTCCTTTTTTCTTGAATTAGTTGGCCGTACGTTGCTGAGATAGATTAACGAATTGAACCATCGTGAGTTGTTAGAAGTAACTAATACCCAAGAGAATATAACCAATTCTGCATTTAAACAAAGAGTGAAGTAACTAATACTACATTTTATTTAGTAGTTGTACTGAATACCAAAAACTATGATCTTGCGTTGGAAGATAAAAACAAAGACCAAAGTTTACAAGTGATGACAGAAAGAAAGGGCATTCATGTGATGCTAACCAAATCACCAACATGGGATCTACACTTCTATTTTATATGTATATAAATTAATTAATCTATATTCAAGTCTTGTGAGATTATTGAAATATAATGGTTTCTTTTAAGAAATATTGAACACTGTTATTTTCTATTGACTTTAAATTTAATATCTGGTAAAGTTAAAATAACGTATTCACAAATTTAATTTAAGTATCTAGTGGTGAACCTTTGTCAAAATTTTCATAAACTATAAGAGCGACGTAATTTCTTCTTAACTTAAGCCTCCAGCTAGTGCTGAAGCTTCGTTACAAGTTCAAAGCATCTTCCAAAGTTTCCTTTAAACCCAATAGTATTTCGGATGACATTTGCTCGTGGGAATAGCAGTTTTTATGGTTTATATATAATATCAAAATATTTATCACATTGATTAATTTAAATTTCTTATAACTTTTAGACCCAGTGTCCGATAGTCAGATCTATATGTTAGTTTTAAAATTAGATGCTAGCCTGTAACCGGACAAAACATGAAAACTTTTTCATAGAACCTCGTATAGGAAGTACTTTTTCTTTTATACACCATGCAAGAAAAAGACCCGTGATATGCCAATTTTGATTTGGTTTTGGATGTCCATTGAGCTCGTAAAATCGAGGTCGAGCTGAATATAACTTATTAATTATACATCTTTCACAATAATAACTATGATGTTAATTCGTAAAGAAATTCTTTGTCAATTTGTATCGACGTGATATTAACTAAGATTATGATCTCAAAGAGTATGGAATGATAAGATTATGATCTCAAAGAATATGGAATGAGATTCAGAACAAATCGTCGAAGCCGAAACAATTAAACCACTTGCACCATTTCTAGCCATTATCAATACTTTGAAGCAAATTCTTATATTTGGGTTATAAAAACTTTGGCAGGTTGTCATCATACGTACGTTGCAAGAGTTTCCTCTGCAGGTCATCGGCCCAAAAATAAAGTCTCATCAACTATATTGCAATGAAAAGACCATTTTTACCTAACCACCGAAGAACTTCGAACTATATGATGTCAGGAATAAACTATAATTATGAACAACAACGAAACACACGAGATTTATTAACTCAGTTCGTCAAACTCATTCCTCTGATACGCTGTCAAACCAGGTTTCTCAACTATTCTCAAGATACAGAATCAAAATAATATCAATATTTATTTGGGAAAAGTACACTTAACCTACCTGTGGTATCACGTTTTTCGCGTTCAGGACGTAAGGTTTAAAATTTCTTTTTTAGTCCCTGTAGTTCATCCATTTTTGACAGCATACGGTCCTTGCCGGGCTGACTAGATTTTTTCGCACGCGTGGCATGCCACCTCGCGTCTGACTGGGTAATAGCAAACATCGATTTAGTCCCTTTGAATTTACCTTTATTTTTAAACCACACGTCAAAAACCATCTTCCCTCTACTTAGTTTTCCTCTCTCTCTCCTTTCCTTCCTATCCACTGCTTCCTCTTTGCCATTAACATTATTATTCTTCTTCTTTTATCTCTCTCTCTCTCTTAAAACCAACTAAACAGAACAAAGAAGAAGAACACCAATCCACGAAACCGAACACCTAGCATCTAAAATGCGCTCTTCCCTCCCAAAACGCACCGTTCAGTTCATGAGAGACAAAGCAAAATGCGAAGAGGAGGAGAGGACCACTAGAACGACACTGTAATGCACATCCGATCATACTCTTCCACGCACCGAGTGACGCCAAAGAAGGAACCGACGGTTGAGAAGCGCCTCACGAACAAGGATCTCTACATCGGGGAGTTCTTCGGCTAGGCCCCTCACGGATTGGGGAAGTACCTCTGGAAGGACGGGTGCATGTACGAGGGGGAGTGGTGACGTGGCAAGGCCTCCGTGAAGGGGAAGTTCTCGTGGCCGTGGGGTGCTAGCTTCGAAGGGGAGTTCCGGTCCGAAAGGATGGAAGGGTTCGACACTTTCATCAGAGCTGATGGGGATACCTACCGGGGATCCTGGTCCGGCGATCGGAAGCACGGGTTTGGATAAAAGAGGTATGCGAATGGAGATCTCTACGAGGGCAGTTGGCAGAAGAATCTCCAGGACGAGAAAGGGAGATACGGTGTCATCTCCGGGAAGGGAGTCTTGGTTTGGACCAACGAGAAATGGTACGAGGGCCTTTGGGAGAACGGGGTCCCCAAGGACGGAGGAGGAGGAGGGAGCTTTTTGGCGAAGGAGTTTGAGGTTGAGGGAGGCAAAGCCGGCGGGAGGAAGAGAATGTCATCGACTTCGGTGGCTGGGATCGGGCGGTTACTGAGGATTTGTATACGAGGATTAAGTCTCTTGTAGTGCCCTTCTTTTGGAGACGCCATTATTATTTTAAGTCTCTGTTTTTTTGGGAGAGTTAAGGGTTAAAGGTGTGTTTGTTTTGATTTAGGAGGAGAGAGTGAGAGAGAGAGAGGGGCGTCCAAAGTAATAGAGGAGAAAGGGGGCTTAAATTTTAAAAATAAAGGTAAACTCATAGGGACTAAATCGATATTTGCCATTATCCAGTCAGACGCGAAGTGGCGCGCCACGCGTAAAAAAAACCAGTCAGCCCGGCAAGGACCCTATGCTGTCAAAAATGGATGAACTACAGGGATTAAAAAAGAAATTTTAAACCACACGTCCTGAACGCGAAAAACGTGATACCACAGGTAGGTTAAGTGTACTTTTCTCTATTTATTTATAGGAAAAAGAAATGTTACCACAGTACACACATTAAAACTCGTATACCATCGGCTCAATATTACCCCGTCGTCCATCAGGTTCTATAACCCAACACATGAGTGTCACCTAAATAATTATACATAGTTCGAATATTAATTAATTAGTTTTAGTTTGTACATAGACATGAAATGATTTGACAAAAAAAATCAGGAGACCATTTCTTGTGAAAATTAATCCAAAATAACATTTAATAACTCCATCATAAACCTTGTTCTTCCCTATAAATTCACACACACTCCTCCCCAAAAACTCACACCACAATTAAGTAGCCATTCCTTCTTCACATTGCAACTCAATATTACTAGAAACTAGCTAAAAAAATGGTTGCCGGGGGAGAAGGAACCTTTACTGTCACAGTGACAAAGATTGAGAGAGTGGCGGCCGTGCTCCCGTCACAGGAGTACTGGCTGCCTCTCTCCAACCTCGACCTCCTCCTCCCCCCTATCGACTTTGGTGTCTTCTTCTGTTACACGAAACCCAATTACAAAGAAGGCACCGACGGTAACAATAATAATAATGGAACCACAATAACAAAAAGTTGGACGTTCGGGTCCATGGTTGGCGCTTTGAAGGAGGCGGCTGCTCGATCCCTCGTCTCCTACTACGCATTCGCCGGAGAGGTTGTTGCCAACTGCGTCGGGGAGCCGGAGCTTCTCTGCAACAACCGTGGGGTGGACTTCTCCGAGGCGTATGCCAATGTTGAGCTGAAGGAGCTGAACTTGTATAACCCGGATCAGAGTGTGGAAGGGAAACTTGTGCCTAAGAAGAAGGATGGCGTTCTTGCTGTACAGGTTTGTGTAGATAAAATACTATGATATTCTTATTTGCCTTTTTTTTGTTCTTGTTAATTAATTGCTTTAACATTTTTACTATTTAATTGCAAATCTTGCTTAATTATTTCTAGATAACTAATTTAATTAGATCAACAGTTGGTCAACTTAATAAATCTTCTAGTGAAGGATAAGGGGATAACTTATTTTTCATGAATTATAATCTGCCATTGACAAACTAAAAACATAAATTAACAATTGATAAAAAATTAGTGCGAAGATGTCAATTTGTTAGTCAAATTGTGTTCAGAAGAAGTAGCGTAGATATAGTTTTCACTAGTTGAGACTATTCAAACATTAATTTTTTGATAAAATGAGTATTCAGAAAATTTTATTATTCCACAGTGAAGTAGTCCATCAATAACTCAATTAAATGTGACTGGACATAGTGAAGTGATCCCTTAAATATATATGTTTTTAATCCAATATTTATACTCTTTTGTCTCACCAACTTCTTCCCTGCGAAGAAAAAACAGAATATTTCATTGCCTTTAATTTTTCAGATTACTATGCTCGAAGGACCCACCAACGTTTATGGATCGTGTCGTGTAAACATTGGACGACAACGACGTCGTCTTATTGGGTTGTGTAAGAAATTTAGATGCACGTCATCCCAATTATCCACCATCCCCCGTCTTTTTTTTCAACCATGCCCAAATAAATTATTTTAGTAAGGTGACACCGAACACGATTTTGTTACAATCAATCCCACCTAGGAAACAATTTTGTAGATTGCTTGCAATACCAGCAAGTATTTATATACCCACTAGACTAATTAAATTAGGTTTAAGTAATATTAGATCTTCAAAAGATTTCAATAACTGAAAATCAATTATTTTTAATTAAACTATAAACAACAAATTTATATTCGATTACTCGCCAACGAAACGTGTCCACGGGTGTCGTCCCAAAAGAAGCATCTTCTTGCATCCCTGAGATATGACAAGCTACAGAAAACATTTAATGATTGAAGTTTCTCTGTACCAAAATTACTCCATGCCACGACACTTATGGGTTTTATAATTTGTTGGTGATCCAATCAGAATTCGGGAAATATAAAATTTCAATATTGTCATTGCATATGCATATTACATAAATTAATAATTATTTCACTTGTAAAAAAAAACAGGTGACTGAGCTCAAATGTGGAGGCATAGTTGTGGGATGCACATTTGACCACCGTGTTGCTGATGCCTACTCGGCCAACTTATTTCTAGTATCATGGGCGGAGATGGCTCAGTCGAAGCCCATGTCCGTCTGTCCGTCCTTCCGACGATCATTACTAAACCCTAGGCACCCGGGCCGCGCTGATCCTTTCTTGGACACCTTGTATGTGCCAATTTCCTCATTGCCACCTCCCCCCAACGAGCCACATGCCAACATTGTGGAGCCACTAGTGAGCCGAATATACTACATTAAGGCCAATGAGCTACGGGAACTTCAAGAACTTGCAAGCTCCAACGGTACTACTAGCAAGAGAAGCAAGCTCGAGGCCTTTAGCGCGTTCTTGTGGAAGATGGTTGCGAAATCCGCAATGGCCGAAGAGAATGGAACTGTTCGAATGGAAAAAACGGCATACATGGGAATAGTTGTGGATGGAAGGTCAAGGTTAAGTGAAGGAAGCATTGAAAAGCGCAAGCTAATGACCTCGTACTTCGGGAATGTACTCTCTATACCTTATGGAGGAAAAAAAGCTGACGAGTTGGTAGAAAATTCACTTAATTGGGTGGCTAACGAGGTGCACAATTTCTTGGAAAATGCGGTATCCGAAGAGCATTTCTTAGGAATGATTGATTGGGTTGAAGCTCACAGGCCGGATCCAGCCGTAGCTAAGATTTATTTGTGTGGTGGCAGTGAGGATGGACCA
The DNA here is from genome assembly GCA_012979155.1 of Hypericum perforatum. Taxonomy (NCBI): domain Eukaryota; kingdom Viridiplantae; phylum Streptophyta; class Magnoliopsida; order Malpighiales; family Hypericaceae; genus Hypericum; species Hypericum perforatum. The sequence goes on from SOPF01030781.1 coordinate 25,042, forward strand.
GCTTTTGTAGTGTCCTCCGGCCAGAGGTTTCCGGTTGACAAGGTGGACTTCGGTTGGGGATCGCCATTCTTCGGGTCGTACCACTTCCCGTGGGGCGGCAGCGCCGGTTACGTGATGCCAATGCCGAGTCCCCGTGGATCCGGCGACTGGGTGGTCTACATGCACTTGCCTAGGAAGGAGTTGGAGATGGTAGAGGCTGAGGCTGCTAAGATTTTTAGGCCTTTGACTTATGAGTATCTTTGCCTCATTAATAATTTATGTGGCTAAGGTTAATGCTATTCAAACGTACTATGGTTGAGGTTACTTTATGATGACCTCTCAGTATGGGATTAATTGTTGGGTTCTTGTTGTATTGTAAAATATGTCATGTAATATTGTCATACTTGTGAAATGGTATGTGCATGGAACCTTTTACCTTAATGTATAATATATATGTATGGTTGGATTGATCAAATTTGATGGTATGCAACCATTAATAATCTTAATAACGATTAATTGTTTTTAAAATTATTTTAACTTAAGCAAAAAAAAAATTGAATTCAGACTCTTAGAAACTGTTTGATTGTTAAATATTTGTTGTCTATAAAATTATTGTTCAAATATTTTAGTGAGCTGAAATCAAAATTATTCTGATGGTAGTGTATAGTATTAGATGGTTTAGAACTATAATATAAATATATAAATAAAAATACGTCATCTTCCAACTCTTGTGCAGTCTCCTATTTTTTAAGGAAAAATCTTATGCAATCTCTATTTAGGAAAGTCTTCATTCAAAAACGAAAAAAGATATAGTGAGCTCCTACCGGCTGACCTAATTGGACTGGGGAGTACTAACAAAAATTCAAGAAACTTGGACTGATGTCAATGTCATCATGGTTTACTTATTTCTGTTTTACTACATTTAGATTTGTAATTAATTAAAAAAATAATAATTAACCTTTGGGTGACTCCATCATGTCTGAAACTGCCACTTGTTGCCTGTAACTATTTTGTCTATCCAAGACTCCAACCATGAATTTTTTTAGGGGAGCCAACCATGGATTAGGTTGGCGGAAATTTTGTTAAATATTTGGGTCATAATTTGATGTTGTAGCACTTAGTACAATACGTTATTATAATTTTATAATTTTATAATTTTATAGGCAGGTGTATTATAGTTTTTTAGAATAAAAAACCAACTAAACCAAGAAGAAAGAAAGAGAGAGGAGTGAAAAAAAGGAGAAAGAATGAGAAAGGGAGTCTGAGAACCATCGTACCTCAAAGAACCTTTTCGACGACGCAACATGTCAAAATTTCTCCTTTACTGATTCACAGCGGTGACACTCCAGAACTCCACTACCTCGACATCCTCGCAGCCATGCCGATGTTTAAATTTCAGTAAGATTTTGAAACTATCCTTTCGATGTCATCGTTCTCTTCGTGACTTTTCCTAGATTATTCAATAGTTTTTAAGTTATATTTAATAGTTTACCAGTTATATTTAATAGTTTGTCCAGATAGATCAATCCATTCAATCAAATCATTCAATTCTACCAAGCTATCGTATCAATTAGATAAATTTATTGAATTAAACTGACTAAAATATTGAATCAATCTGACAATAGATTTATGATTCATCAATAAATGAGTCGTTGATCTTGTTGATGATTTTCTAAATTATATTCAATTATTTACAAGTCATATTTTATAATTTGCATGGCTATATCAAATCATTTGACTTATTATATTCAATTGTTTATCCACTTATATCAAATAGTTTATCGAGTTTTAGTCAATGGCTTGCACAATTATATCACCGTATTAAATAATTAATTTTATAATATTTTTTATAATTTGTTGGATATTTTCAATTGAACAAACCAAACTATTGAATTAAACATACCAAATCATTGAATTAACAGAAAAATTATTGAGTTAAATAGATAAACTATTGAATCAAATATATTAAACTACTGAATTAAATATATCAAATCATTAAATCAATCAAAGAGACCAAATTATTAAATCAAATAAACTAAATTATTGAATCAAACATTTCAAACTATTGAATCAAAAAGACTAAACTATTAAAATCATATATATCTATCTATTAAATCAATCACTTGAATTAGTTATGTCAAACTATTATATCAGTAAGGTAAATTTATTAAATCATACGGACCAAACTATTGAATCAATTTGATCAATCTATCATCATTATATAGAGAATAGCAACGTCTAAGTGATAGTTCCAGAGTTTCTACCTAGATCAATGACGACAACCATCGATTGAATTAGTCAAATTAATTCAATAGTTTAGTTTGTTTGAATTGATAGGTTTATCTGATTAATATGATAGTTTGGTAAAATTGATTCAATAGTTTAATTCAATAGAGTGGTTTGTCTTGGCAAACTATTGAATATAAGAGAGAAAATTATTGAATAAATAGTTGGATAGAATTGATTCAATAGTTTAAATCAATGGAGTAGTCTGCCTGGGCAAACCATTGAATATAAGAGAGAAAATTATTGAATAAACTAGCTAAACTATTGAATAATTTGCGTAAATTATCGACAAAATTAGTTACCTATTTATTGTCAAACTACAAATTCTCCGTTGACAAAGTCACAGATAGAACGACAACATCTAAGTGATGATTCTCGAATCCCTACAACGTTTGGACATCGTTGCAGCTACGAGGATGCCGAGGTCACTAGATTTATAGTACAATGCTGTCGTGGAGTGGCAAAAGAGAAACTCTGATGCATTGTCGTCGTCGAGGTACGACGCCTTTTTGGGCTCTCTTTTTTTGCCTTCCTCGTAGTCATCTATCTCTCTCTTTGTTTTAAAAAAAAAATCTACGCTTGTCTGAGCCGTTAGAGTAACTTATTAATTTCTTTTATTGATCTGACACTGAACCGTCATCGTGACGTAGTTCAATACGCATACAAAACTGAATTTAAAGCCCAAAAAGTCATCGGTGCACTAGCAAATTGAGTACTAGTGAGTGACTTTGTGCGATATTTTAAAAAGCTAGCGGAGATGGATAATCCTTAGGAGAGTTGTATCATCACTTAAATTTTATTTAATTCAAATTTTAATTAATAAATTTAATACGTGTTTAGACATCAAATAATTTTAACGAAAAATATATATTATTATGTGAAAGCTTTCAGATCTTAAGCTATTATAATCAAGGCATTAGGGTTGAAATGAGTCAAGAAAGAAGTCACCTAAATGAAAATTCTACGATTATTAATATATTGTATCTATTTTAACTACACATGTTAGGTGTCAAGGTACTTGACTAAAATTAACACCTACCCATGATGATTGAACATCTTCTATTCAGAATTAGCACATCATCAATTCGTAGAATTTATCAACTCAACAATTTGTTTATGACTAATGTTGTCACAGCTTTAACGTTTCATGTCTCAGTTATTTAAACAAAGACATTGTTAAGATTCTATTTGAATAGTTTTATCGCTATTTTAAATCCAATGAGTTAGTTCGGATACTAAATAATTTCGTGAATAACTGACGTAATGCGCATGCAACGAAGAGTCCCTCTTTGCATTGTCATCATCTCTGCAATTGGTGACCAACTTCCACAATTTCAACGGACTAACGGTTCCTCAAAAGTACGGCAGGAAAAAGAAAACCAATTTCTTCCACGTCCATCGGTTTCACCTGCAATGGGGTTAATTAATTAATAAATTACTACTGTTCTCTGGTGTGGTTGAGCTACCATTGTCACGTCCACTTCAT